>PVLD010011207.1:0-66449 GCA_004027595.1 Dinomys branickii
GTTTGCCACCCAAAAACTGAATTATACCAATAGCAAACAGCATCCCTCCCAGAGAACCGACTCGGGAGGCTACAATGGTGCAAGCAGATCTGCAGGATTGACAATAACCAGAACAGAGGCAGACACAGGAGAGGGAGCAACAACATGCATCCAGAAGCACAGAGGCTCCACGGAACCCCCCACATCAGACTTGAGACCACTCCATGCTCACCAATGCAAACTGGGAAATATAGTCCAGTGTCTTAGTTACTTTTTTCTCATTGCTGAGACAAAATACCCAACGCCCAAAATGAAGGAAGGAAAGGTTTATTTAGCTTACAGTTTGTGAGGGTTTCAGTCCCTACTTGGCTGGTTCTGAGGCAGAGTGGTATATAGCAGAGGGCAACAGTTCATAGCAGCAAAGCACAGCAAAACAAACCAGCAAAAGGGAGGAATGGCAGGTAAGCAGCTTCTCTCCTTCCCTTAGATTGTAAACAGGCTACCCCCACCCAGGGGGAGTGTAGCTCTCACACAGTCTCCATAACTTCCTCTTCCACAGGCTCAGGATGTGTACAAAGTAAGCACCCTGGCTTCCTGCTGAATCACTTGGCCAAACCCCTAGAGTCCCCAAGTTGACAAAATGTATCAACCATAACATTCTACCCCTTGTCAACTTGGCAACCAGACACATTTCTTTAAACCAGTTTCCAGATACAAAACATGCTTATATTAGAACCATAACATTTTGCCCCCATGCAAATGAAAATTAAACACTTCCAACATTCAATGGCACAAAATAAACATTACCATTCCAAAAGGCACCAACAGGGGAATATAGAGCATTGGGACCAAAGCAAGTCAAAAATCCAGCAGAGCTAATATTATGTCCTGTAATTCCACACCCAGCATCTGAAGCAACTTGTGGTACATTGTGAGCTCCAAAGGGTTTGCATGAGTCCACCCATATGGTACTTCTGGTGGTTACAGCTCTCACGGGTTCTTTCCTAAGCCTGCTTTGTTCCCTCCTTGCAGCTTTCCTCAGATGATCCACGTTCCTGGCTTTTCTAAACTTCTGAGGTCTCCCGTGCACCTTTTGCTTCACACTCACAGCCTCACATATTTCCCTCTCAGGGGCACACTGCCTGGCCTCCCAGGCCTTCCAAAATCTTGGTGGAAGCCTCTTTAACCTCAGAACTCTTGCATTCTCCATGCACCTAAAGCCAGGGCCACATGGATGATGCCAAGGTCTGCTGCCATCTGAAGCAGTAGCCAAACTTTCCCCTCTCTTAGCCATAGGAGTTGAGTGCCTGGATCATTGGGCACACTGAATCCAATGCTGAGAAACAAATTCTTTATGCTGCCTCCATTCTGGAACCTGGTGTAGTCGCTGCCACCATTCTGGAACATGGCACTGTTTGGCTTCCTTCTCAAGGCAAAGTCTTTCACCTTTGCAGTTTTGAGGCTGCAAAGGGTGGAAACTTGGTTCTTGTGATGCCCTCAGGCCATCTTTTTCATTCTCTTGTTCCTTCATAGCAATAGAGATCTCCTCAGCCTTATCTTTGCAGTCCACAGCTTTACTGGAGCTTCCTTTCTGGCCAAACTCACATTTTAAATCATCCTGCTGGGCTCTTTGCTCTTGACTGTCAATATAAATCTGGCTAAAAGCCCCCAACAATAGCCATGCCACTGCCCCAACATTCAACTGCCTTGAAATTTCTTTTGCCAGATTAATCAGTTTGCTGCCGCCCTTAATCTCAATCTTAGGCAAAGTCTCTGGATACAAGCAAAATGTAGACAAACTTTCTGCCACGCCATAACATACATCATCTGGAGTCCAACAACCAATGCAATCCTTCTCCCAACAGAAACCTCCTGAACCTGGTCTTTACCAGCAGGATTTCTATCAGCCTTCTGGTCTTCCAAGCTCTGACCAGACATCTCCAAACCTTTCCAAACTCTTCTCACAAGCCATTTCCAAAGACTCTTGAACCACATGGTCAGGTATAGTCACAGCAATGACCCCACTCCTGGTACCAAATTCTGTCTTGGTTACTGATGAGTCACAAGACAGCCAGCCCTGACCCCCTCGTGGGAAAACTTTAACTCTCAATATTTCTCTCGTTCCCTTACCTGTTCCACTTTAGTTCCCCTCAACCACAAAAGCTATCCCCGCCCTCATTCACTCTGGCAGTTCACCTGCTCGGGTCGTTCTGACATGAGCAATTCCTGCCGTTCAGGCTTCTGGCCTGGATGCTCCCCCCGCCGCTTGGGGCTTGGCCTGTTCTGGCCCAGGGACATCTCCTTACCCCACCCCCACCAAAAAAAGAGTTTAAAGGCCCACACCTTCCTCAGCTTGGGGCTACCTTGGTCCGCTAGGTAGCCTGCTACTCTGTCCCTCCCACAATAAAGACTTCTCTCGTGTCAGAAGGTCTGGTCTGGTTCCATGTGGGGTCTCGGTTTCTATCATTTGCTGTGTTAGGGTCCTGCAGCCCCACCCCCACCCTGGGCTGTGACCCCAAGGCCTGCCCTCCAAGAGCCTAGATGCGGGACCTAGAAAAGGAACAAAAGCCACAACTCAGCAAGAGTGACCAATAGACAAGATATACAAAAAAACTGCAGTTCTGGAAATCGAGAGATGACAACATATTCTAAGTCCTGAGAAACCTCTCCAATTGCCTCCCAAAACTAATAAATAAACAGTACATACCTCCAAAAAACACAATGAGCATGAGTAGGGGAGATCTCACACTACTTATGCTCAATATCAAAGGATTAGAAATAAGACTGCAAGCCCTCACAAAGAACATTTTAAAACCTCGCCAGGAAAAGCATCTGGAAAGATGGACACCAGATGGACAGCAGGGAGGGTCTCTACCAGAGAGACACCACCCTGACACAGGAATGCAGCAACATAAGACAAGGCAGAGTCAAAGTAACCAGTACACAACTCAACACACCCAGCTCTATGTCTGCTCCGAGGCTTTAACCCCATATCTCTTCACTGTATGAGCAATTTCCTACAGAGAGCAGCAGACAGCAGTGGCAACAACCCCAGGGCCACAGTAATTTGCACGGATCCAGCCAAGGAACAAATGGTACTGGAACACAACAGTAAGAGAGAGCTACATGTGGAAATGGATCACACGGCCCCACGCCCTTCTCATTCCAACACCAAGTAGGAAGCATGAACTGAGTTACTGGGCTTCAGCTTCCACCCCAAACCCCTCTATGAGCACCCTGAGTCTTGGTGACCTGCACATTCACCACCTGTCCCCGTCAGCAACAGGATAGTCCATGGACTTCAGGACTCACCCTAAACTACCATTATGAGCAACTGGAAGGAATTCATACCACTTGCATATGTGATCCCTGTATGAACAAACTATAAGAAAAGCGGCAGCCCTGGAGTCTAGGAGACAACAATATACTCTGCACAGATAAGCTGAGAGAATTCTCCAATTCTCTCCTAGAACTAATAACCAAACTCAGTGCACTGGTCTACCTCAATGAAAACAGATTGGGGAGACCCTGTGCCACTTGTGGCCAACATCATGGATATACCCAATGCCTGGCTGCAGGAGGAGGGGAGAGAAGGCATTAGGGATCACGAGGTGAGAGGAGGCAGAGTCCTAGAGCCGGAGTGCAGACCTGGTGCTCTAGTGGGTTGGGGATAGCCTCCAGTGAGTCATAGGTGACCTGCAGGGAGACACTGGGGGCATGGGAGGGTACCCTGGGGACTTGACAAGGAGCTCAACAGCGTGACGGGAGAGAAGAGCTCCCTCCAGACTATATAAAAACCCTGAGAACCTGACTCGGGTCTCCAGGAGCACAGTGATAGGGCAGAGCCCTGTGATCCTCGGGAGTGACCCCAGGGACCAGTACAGGCCTCCAGACACACCTTGTACCAGGCACTGATAGCACTTCAATGAGGCAGAGCCCGGCAGTCCACGGGGGAGACCTCATGAGCACCAAGAGGAACTTCATACTGTTTCCATATATGAACCTTGTATAAACCCAAACCAACAAAATACACAAAAAGTAGCAGTCCTGGAGTCTGAGAAACAACAACATATTCTACACAGCAGACCCAAGAAAATCCTCCAAATCTCTTCTAGAACTAATAACTAAACTTAGTACACACCCTGGACTACCACAGTGAGCACAGGTGGGGGAGACCTAATGCCACTTCTGCCCAGCATTGTAAGTGCGCATAATGCTTAACTGCAAGGAACGCAGAACAGTAACACAAGATTGAGAGATGGAAGGAGGCGAAGACCTGCAACTAGCGTGCAGACCTGGTTCTCTAGTTGGGTGGGGATAGCCTCCAAAGAGTCACAGGTGGTCTGCAGGGAGACACTAGCGGCCTATATGGGGTGCCCGGGTGTATTAAAGGGCACCTCAATGGCCTGAGAGGAGGGGGCTCCCTCCAGGCTTCATGAGAACCCAGAAGACCTGGACCAGGCCTCCAGCAGTGTGATGACAGGGCAGAGCCTGGTGGTCCGCTAGGGGCATCCTCGCAGACTCGACCAGGCCCCCGGCAGCACGGTGACAGGGCAAGCCTGACAGTCTGCTTGGGGCGACCCCGCTGACTCGACCAGGCCCCTGGCAGTGCAGCGATGGGCCAAGCCCGGCAGTCCACTGAGGGTGACCCCACTGACTTGACCAGGCCCCTGGTGGCGCAGTGACAATGCTTGCCTGGCAGTCCACTGGGGTCAGCCCCTGGACTTGACCAGGCCTCTGGCAGCACAGCAATGGGGTAGAGCCTGGCGGTCCAATGGAGGTGACCTAGCTGACTTGACCAGGTCCCTGGCGACAGGGCGAGCCCGGTGGCCCACTGGGGGCAACCCACAGGCTCAACCATGTCCCCAGTGACTGGCCGAGCCTGGCAATTCACTAGGGGTAAACCCACAGACTCGACTGGGCCCACAGCCGTGTGGCAACAGGGCAACCCTGAGACTCGACCAGGCCCCTGGCAATGGGGCTGAGCCTGGTGTTCCACTTGGGCGACCCTGAGTACCCGACCAGGCCTCTGGACACACTGTCCTGAGGCAAAGCCTGGTGGATCGCTGGGTAACCCCGCCGACTTTACTGGACTGATGGCCTTGAGGGCTTGTCAATGGGGGCTTTACCATAGTGAACCTGGTTCCCTGCCTATCTACTATCTTTGAGCATGGGTACTTTTCCACCTCCTGCCATACCAATTTTTGTACACCCAGATTTGTTACTGCATAATTTGAAGCAGTCATGTCTCTCCCCAAAGTGAGAGCCTAAGAGAGTAAATAAACCCAAAAGTACAGTTATTATCAGAGGGAAGATGACTGATTGGGTGGTAGAATAACAGAGATGAGTGTGGCAAAAAATAATTAATCAAACAAGCCATCATCTGTAAAACTGAGCAACAAATGTGAAGATGACATTATGTATTACAGCATCCAGTGTTAATTTCCTACTATCTTCTCTATAATTTGGTTTTTCCTTTATTGTTTATGTGATAAATGAGGCAAAGATATCACTATGTAATACAGCATCCAGTGATAATTCCCCACTATCTTCTCTATAATTTTGTATTTCCTGTATTGTTTTTGTGTTATTCTAATTTATAAGTCTCCATGCTTTTGTCTTGTTTTTTTTTTGTTTGTTTGTTTGTTTTTGTTTTTTGGCGGTACTGGGGACCGAACTCAGGACCCTGCGCTTAGGCAGGCGCTTATTCCACTGAGCTATATCCCCGCTTTTGTCTTTAAAATAAAATAAAACAAAGAGAAGTAAAAGTTTAATACAGCAAGACTGAAGTCACACTGCCAAATTCTTTGCCAAAGTAAACATAAGTAAATGCGGCCAGCCTCAAAACATCACCACAAAATCTAGAATTACAGGAAATTTTTGAGCTGAAAATGTTTTCATCAAGAGTGACTGTATACAAATAGGTTATATAGTTTTTTTAGTTACTATATCCTAGGCTATCCTGTAGCAATCAAGATTTACAGTGCGTATTCTGGTAAAATCAATGCTGTGGAAATGTTCAGAGCTCATTAACATTTACTGCTGTGCAAGGCCATATGAACTTCCAAACAGACTTACCAAGAAAGTATCTCCTTCCTCTTCTTTACAAACCCAAGCTCCTTGTTTTAAAGGAAAAATACAGAAAATGCAACATACCCAAATGAAATAATGTTAAAGGACATAAATCTTAAATGAAGTTTAAAAAATCAGTATAGGATTAATTAACATTGTACTGACAAAGAGAATTTGAATGCCCCCTCAGAGCTAGCAGAGTAAATAACTGTTGAAGGGAAAATGGTGCACTGGAAATCACTCACTTATCCCCAGGGACAACATTTAATCAGCCCAATTGATTGCTGATAACTTTTTTCATTTTCAAAAAAAGAGAACTTGAAAATCTGGATTTGCATATGAAATTGCACAAGCTACAAATGTTAGCAACTAATTCAATTTTTAACAACTATGAATGGGCCATAAATATCCACCTATACCCCAGGAACGCCTCAACGGGGCAGAGCCTGGTGGTCTGCAAGGGTGACCCCAAGGACTGGACCAGGCCCCTGAGAGTATCTCAATGGGGTGGAGCCTGGTGGTCCATGGGGGTGACCCCAAGGACTCAACCAGATCCCTGGCAGCACCTCGATGGGGCAGAGCCTGGCAGTCTAGGAGGACGACCCTGAGGACTTGACTGGGTCCCTGGGAGCGCCTTGATGGGGTGGACCCGGTGGTCCACAGGGACAACCCCAAGGACTCTACCGGGTCTCTGGGTGTGCTGCATCAAGGCAGATTCTGGAGGTTCACGGGGTAACCCCGCCAATTTGACTGGACCCCCGATGGGCTTGAGGGCTTGTCAATGGGAGCTTCACCATAGTAAACCTGGTTCCCTGCCTATCTACCATCTTTGAGGATGGGTGCTCTTCCACCCCCTACCATAGCAATTTGTGTGCACACGTTTGTCACCACATAATTTGAATCAGCCATGTCTCTTCCCGATGTGAGAGCCCGAGGGAGTAAATAAACCAAAAAGTAGTTATTATCAGAGGGAAGACGACTGATTGGGTGGGAGAACAACGGAGATGAGGATGGAGAAAGCTGATTAATCGAACGAGCCATCATCTGTATAACTGAGCAACAAGTACTAAGATAACATTATGTAACACAGCATCCAGTGCTAATTCCCTACTATCTTCTCTATAATTTTATATTTCCTTTATTGTTTTTCTGTTAACAAACGCAAAGGTAACATTCTGTAACACAGCATCCAGTGCTAATTCCCTACTAACTTTTCTATAATTTTGTATTATCTTTATTATTTTTGTGTTATTCTGGTTCATATGTCTCCATTCTTTTGTCTTTAAAATAAATAGATAAGTAAATATCCACCTATAGATTAAACTCAGCTCATATGCCACTAGATCCTCTACTTTCTTTTTAAGATTTTAGTCTAAGTATATCAAAATACACCTCCACATAAAATTTCTGCAAATAACTGAAGATTTTACAAATCAAAATCTAAAAGAAGTTAAATAAACAAGTTTGAGTTGCCTATGCCTAGTTATAACTTTTTTTGAGACAGAGTCTTACTGTGTAGTCCAGGCTTATCTTGAACTCACAAGGTAGCCAAGGCTGGCCTTGAATGCACAGAGACCCTCCTGCTTCAGCCTCCAAGAGAGTGCTAGGATTATGGATATAAACCACCATGCTTAGCCTGTTGAATTAAAATGTTCATAATTACAAATGATCAGTAGAGGCTCATGGTCTTTATAGCAACCAATCATTCTGAAAGAGCTAGGATTGCCTAGATCTGAGGTAATCTCTGAAATGTTATGTAGGAAAAAGACCCAACTATATTAATTTACACAAGGTTATTCTGAAGTAATAAGACTACTGAATCACATCAAACACTGTCTGTTACCATAAAGAGGCTGATTTTGTCTTCACAATTCTCACTTTTATGAGATAAGCTATTTAACTTCCTATTATCATCACAAATTAATCAGTACAATAAAGTAGAAGTTCCCACATCCCACTCCTCTACCAAGTGCATGGAGACTGAGTTGGTGGCAGTCAGAAGTATGTAATTAGGCTCAGCTGGCCAGAGCTATAGATTCTCCTGAGCAGATAAAAAATGTAGATCAAGTCATCAAAAAATTAAAAGCACCAGAATAAGAATGTTCTCTGACTCTGTGGCGAAATGTCAATAACAACTTCATCTGGATGAAGAGTCAAGAAAATGATGGGGAAATTCTGATTCCTTAAACTGAGGCTACTTATAATAACCTACGGTCACTGAAACAAAACATTTGCTGTGGTTTGAGTGTGTCCCCCAAAGGTCATGGGTTACAATTTTAATTCTTCAATGCAGCAATGGGAGGGAACAGTCTAGTGGGAGACATTACGGTCATGGATGTAGAGCCTAAAATATATAGGTAGATAGACAGACAGGAAAACACACATAACCCCTCTTGCCAGAAGGCATTAGCTATCGTGGGAGCAGCTTTCCTCTCTTCAGCACAGTGCCCGTCCCTCCACTTTCTCTCAGGACTGAGACAGCAAGAGGCCCTCACGAGAGACAGCCATTCAGACGTGCACTCACTGGCTTCTCAGACCAGATCCAAAGTAAAATTTTTTCATCAGTTATCCGGTGTGGTATTTTTTATAGCAACAGAAAATGAACTAAGCATTTCATACTTACAATGAAGGAAATTCCTTGTCTGTAGCTTCAATAATAAGGTTTCTTAAAGTTTGGCACCTCACATTTCTGAATGAGCAATTGTTGCACATTAAGATAATCAATTATAAGTAACTTTTAAAAAAATTCTTAATTTTATTGATAATAAAAATCAAATATTTTTACATTTTTTCAATATGAAGGATAATATTGTTTGTAGTCTGTCACCATATATGCAATTGATTTCTCATGCTGCTAAATTTGAAATTTTAAATTTCCAATCAGAGATCATTAAAAATGGCACCAAGAGTTTAGTGGCTGTCAGATCTGTCAGACGTTCACATTAAACACAAACAGCCCAGAAATTATGGAGCAATGGCTCACTGAAGACCACTGTCAGCACTCTAACAGACAATAAGTTGTAGCATTTCACATGCAAAAGATAGAAAGCTGGGTGTGTCAGCCTGGAAGACTACAGCAGAGTGCATTTCCAATCTCCTCTAAGTGATTTTCAGTCCTGGAAATTATTTCCTTACGCTTCATTGCAACATTTGCAAGTGGCTTACACACTGGCTAAAAAATACATCCCCAGTTACTTTCTCCAAAGACTGAAAGAGACAGTGAGCATGGAAAAAGTCCAATTCTCAGATTCAAGCTGTTTGTACTGCCACTTGATTGTCTTTAAAACTCCTAAGAAAAAATGTTCAACATTAAAAAGCACAGTATGTTGGTCTGGGTTATGGTCCAGCCCTTCAGGATATGAAGCTGTGACCACAGGAAAGCATCACAGCATTTGTTGGCGTTAGCTTTATATTGATTTCAATACCTTGTATCACTGTCTGTCCCCTCATTAAAACTCTTACTTTGGTGTGATCAAACTGCTGTATTAATTACTCATTTCTTCATTATGCATACTTTAAAAGTCCAATATTATTGTGATTTGGATGTATTCATATGCTCACTTTTTATTTTATTTTAAATAGAGTTTAAAACCAGAAGACATACATACAGGCTTAAGGGTTTGTTATCACTTTTTCTAGTTTCATTAAGGTATAATTGACAAGTTAACAATTCTATACTTCAAAGGTTTATGTGATATTTTCATATTGTGAAATTATTATAGCAATCAAGCTAATTAACAGATCCATGACACCTCAGTTACCATTTGCTTTGTGTGTTAAGAACATTTGTGATTGGCCCTGAATCAAGGCCAGCAGTTTTCTGTAGCTGTTGGTTTCAAGCAGGAGCCTAAAGTGGTATCTTTCTACGGTCTGTTGGCCATTTCAGAACTTTAGAAATGTAATAGTCAATTCATTAGAAAGAAACAAATAACCAGATAAAATTTAAGCCAGGTGCTGTAATCACAGCCCTTGAGAGGATGAGGCATGAGGATTGCTGTGAGTCTGAGGGCAGCCTGAGCTAAATTAAGTGAGTTTAAGGCCAGTCTGTACTGCATAGCAAGACCTGTCTCAAAAAAACAGAAACAGGCAGTTACCCCGCAGCTTGCAGAGCCGCCAGGTGCATGAAACTGCTACCAGGTGTAGTCCCACCACAGGGGATGGGCAAGGCAGCCACAGACTGTGTGGGGAAGCCCTGGGGGGTGCAGAGCCACGGGACCTGTGGGGCCACGTAGTTCTGCCATGCAGGGCACATGGAGACACCCCGGACCCCATGGTCCCGCCCCCACCCCAGGATCCCTCTCCCTCGGCTGCTGCCCTCAGTGCTGGCTCTCCAAGATCCTACGTGCTCAACCTGGAGGAGGAGAAACAGCCACAGGTCATTGAGAGCAGCCAGTTCAACAACTTACTGGAAGGCTGAGGCTTGCTACTAATATGAGCACTGAGAGGGACTCCACACTGCTTGCAAATATGAACTTTGTATCAACCTACAGAGACAAGATATATGAAAAATAGCAGTCCTGGAGATCGAGAGATGACAACATACTCTAAGACCTGAGAAACTCCTCCAATCGTCTCCCAAAACTAATAACTAAACTTAGTACACACCCTGAACTACCTCGGTGAGCACAAGTCGGGGAGACCTCACACCACTTGTGCCCAGCATCAAAGGATTCAGAATGAGAATTCAAACCCTCACAAGGAGCAAATAAGACTCCTTCCTGAAGAACAGCTCGGGCAACTACCATGGCGCAGTCAGACGAAGAGGAGGAGAAAGAGGGAGCCACCACTCCATACACACCCTCGGCCCCCTCCCTTATTCCTACGCTCACAGCTTCAGCTTCGGAAGCCCATAATTTCGGAAGCCCATGCTTACGGAAGCCTCCCGACTCAATAAGAGGAGAGTGAAGTTCTCAGAACTGGGCCAAAACTGGAGCGGAAAAAGCCCAGCCTGGAAGGTGACCAGGAAAACAGCAGAGAAGGATCCTCCCATAGGATCGCCACCCAGACACTGGACTATAACAGCTTGAGAATGACAAGAGGGCAGAGGCGGGTCCCGATACCAGGAAGGTTTAGAAATGAGAATCAACTCAGGGGGCTCCCTGCAGGCTACATGGGGACCCTGAGGTCTTGGACCAGGGCCCCGGGAGTGTCTCGTTGGGTTGGTGCCTGGAGGTCTGTGGGGGTGACCCCATAGACTTGACCAGGCCCGTGGGAACGCCTCATAGGAGGGGGGCGGAGACTGGTGGTCCTCGGGGGCAAACCTGAGAACTTGATCAGGCCTCTAGGAGTGCCTCATTGGAGTGGAACCCAGTGGTCTGTGGGGGCAACCCCACAGACTGGATCAGGTCGCCAGGAGCGCCTCGCTGGGGTGGAGCCCAGCAGTGCTCTGGGGCAACCCCAAGAACTTGACCAGGCCCTCGGGAGTGCCTCATTCCGGTGGAATCCAGCAGTCAGCGGGGGCAACCCCGTGAACTGATCCAGGTCCCCAGGAGCGCCTGGCTGGGGTGGAGCGTGGTGGTGATGGGCAGTGACTCGGAGAACTCAATTGGGCACCTGGGAGCACCTCACTGAGGCGCAGCCTGGCAGTCTGCAAAGCCAACCCTGCAGACCAAACTGGGTCCTCATAGAGGCAGAGCCCAGCAGTCTGCAGGTTTGACCCCATGGACTTGTCCAGACCCCCAGGAGCACCTCGTTGAGGTGGGACCTGGCCGTCTGTGGAAGTGAGCCTGTCGACTGGACTAGACCCCCAAGGGCCTTGAGGGCTTATCAGTCAGGTATGACCATAGTGTATTTGGTTCCCTGCCTATGTACCATCTTTGAGGATGGATGCTTTTCCACCTAGTGCCATAGTAATTTGAGTGCACCTATATTTGTTACAGCATAATTTGAAGCAGCCATGTGCCTTCCCAATGTGAGAGCCCTAGGGAGTAAATAAACCAAAAAGTACAGTTAGTATTAGAGGGCAAATGATTGATTGAATGGGAGAACAATGGAAATGAGGGTGGAGAAAACTGTTTGATTAATTGAACGTGCCATTATTTGTATAACTGAGTAACAAAAGTGAAAACATCATTTTGTAATACAGCATCCATTTTTAATTCCCCAATATCTGCTCTATAATTCTGTGTTTCCTTTATCGTTTTTGCATTTTTCTGGTTTATAACTAACAGATGTGAAGATAACATTATGCAATACAACATCCATTGTTAATTCCCTGCTATCTTCTCTATAACTGTGTATTTCCTTCATTGTTTTTGAGATAACTGAGTAACAAATGTGAAGATGATATTATGTAAAACAGCATTCATTGTCAATCCCATACTGTGTTCCCCACAATTTGTGTATTTCCTTATTGTTTTTGTGTTATTTGAGTTTGTATTCTCATCTTTAAAATAAAAAAAGAACATTTGTGATCTCTTAACTGCAATCACCATACTGTACAAAAGGTCTGTTGACTGCTGTCTGAGAATATGTACCCTTTCGTCATCATCTCCCTGTCCCCTATAGCCACATTTAGTAACTACCATTTCACTCTGTACCTCTATGAGACCAACTTTTTAGACTCCATAGATGAGTGAGGTCATACAGTGTTTGTCTTTTGGGGTCTGATTTATTTCACCTTAACATCTTCCAGGTTCATCCACGTTGCTGCAATCAATGGCATATTATTTTTATGGCTAAAAGTTTTCTATTATGTATGTATACCACATTTTCATTGTTCATACATTGATGAGCATCTAGAATGATTGTGCATATTAGCTACATATCTGTTTATGTGCCCTCAGCTCCCAGATCTAGGCTAGTTACAAGGAAACCCTTGGGCAGTAGATGGGAAAGTATGCAGACAAAACGCTTACTGGAAGAATCTGGAATCTGAGAGTTTCCGTCTGCTCTCTACATGCTGAGCCTGAGGCTAGAGAGTGGAAGTGCTCATACCCCTGTATCTTTGACCTCTATGTTCCCAGCGTAGTTGTTCTTGCATGCATTGTGTTAGATGTACATTAAAATCACATTTAAGAAAACATACCATGTCTCTATCTTCTGGGTTGGGTAGATGGACTCACTATGTATTTTAGAATTTAGAAGTGTAGAATTTTTTGATGAGCAATGCTACATGTAATTGACAACTACTATTTAAGAATCTCTATAAGCATTTTTTCCTCATTAAAAATCATTTTATCAGGCTGGGGCTATAGCTCAGTGCCACAAGCACCTTCCTGGCAAGCGCAAGGTCCTGAGTTCAATTCCCGGTACCAAAAAAAAGAATCACTTTATCTACTACACTTATGTGTCACTTTTGAAGTCATGCTTAACTTGTATATTATTAACATTTTAAAATTTCAGAACAAATTTTTGAAATGTATGTGTTGCAGAAAAATATAAGGAATAATGTAGCATATAGCCACATATGCAAAGTACAGAATTTCCTGTTTGTGTGTTTTGAGAGCAAGACATACCTTTACTTCCCTGACTAACATCAGTAACAAAGCCAGGTCTCTAGTTCTCCTTGGAAAGAGTTTGTCCACACAGTGAGTGCCCTCCTTTGATAGCTCCCACCTAAGGGACTGACTCCTAAATCACCTACATGTAAGAGTTGACAGGGTTCTCACTTCATGAATCCCCCAGGATCAGAGACAAAGAGTTATAGCCCCAGCCTGATAAAATTATTCTTAATGAGGAAAAAAATGCTTATATTCTTAAATAGTAGTTGTCAATTACATGTAGCATTGCTCATCAAAAAATTCTACACTTCTAAATTCTAAAATACATAGTGAGTCCATCTACCCAACCCAGAAGATAGGGACATGGTATGTTTTCTTAAATGTGATTTTAATGTACATCTAACACAATGCATGCGAGAACAACTGCACCGGGAACATAGAGGTCAAAGATACAGGGGTAACTCTCAAGGCTCAAATGGATAAAGCCATACATTATCGTCTTATCCAACTTCTTTTGGTTTTCTCTGTTAACCCATGAGATAAAAGGAGATAATATAGGTACAAATAATTGACAGAGAAACTATAGGCCATAAAAAGATAACATCCTGGATAACAGCTGATATAATTCCAGAAGCTAAACCATTAATCTTAGCTAAAGAACAAAATTTATCTTCAAATTGAAAGAGCAGATAAAGTTGTAAGTAGGCTTTTTGATATATGCAGAATAAAGTGCAAGCAAAAAATTTTGAGTTATTTTTGCCCTTAAAGCAAAATTTGTGAAAACTTGAATTAAATAAGAACTGATGTTGTAGAAGACCCACAAATGGATACGACCATAGAAGTTTTGAGAGAAAGTAAGTCTAGGTGAGAATAGCAGCCCGTCATTTCACTAGCTATAAATCTCCACCGTGTTGTCCAGTATATCAAGCATACCAAGTGTCTTTCAGTTCCCTCAGCCGTGAAACCATGGATGGTAGTTGCTTGGCCCCACCTGAGACCCACTCAGCCCTTATTCAGAGACATAACAGCACCTATCTCCCCTTTCCCAGAAACTCCTGTGGTTTCTCTTACCCAGCTGCCCTCGCCAAAGCCTGAGTGCACCAAAGGTAAGCCAATCACTCCTCAGTATGACACCCCGAGATGCCTATGTCAACTACCCTGTGGCCCCTCCCCTCGGAGTGCGTATAAGCTCCAACCCTGTTCTTTGTCTGCAGAGAGCCGGCACAGCTGTTCTGGTGCTGACTCCCTCCGTGCCCACATTAAACTTTTATCTCTTCTGGTTTATCTCTCTCTCCTTCTCTGCATAGTGCTAGGTTGAGTACCTAATTCTCACTCAATCAGTAGGGGTAACCATGAGCATATTATATCAGGAAACAGGAGGGAGCCAAGGATGGCTGCATTTGGATAAAAAGTATTCAGGAACTAAGTAAAACCTTCTCCTAATTCAAGAATGGAATATGTTGGACATCAATGAGAACACTAATTGAAATGTACATTTTTAACTCCGTGAATTTGCAGTAGTATTTTTTTAAAAATCCATTGATCCCCATTAGAGGATTCTAAGCAACAATGTCTTATTTGAAAAACAATAACAGTAATTTGCTTGCCACAGCATTTAGAACTATACCATGATTTGAGCAGTAACCAGTTATATATATTTCAACTAATAAAATAGAAAATAATAGAGTACCATCATTTTGCAACCTCTAATGAATAGCTAGGTCTACATTGTGACCACTAATGTGTGATTGGTATATGAAGATTCATTACATTAGTCTCTGTACTTTTGAATATTGTTAATACTATTCACATTACTTTTTTAATTAAAAAAACAAAAAGAGGATGAGGGTGGGTAAAGGGAGATGGGATAATGGATATCAAAACTAGCTAAATAAAAGGAACAAGCTCTGGTGTTCTGCAGAGCAATGAGATGACTATAGTTCACATACAACCTATTATATATTTATTAAGATCTAGAAGGAAAGAGCTTAATGGTTCAAAAAAAAAACCCAGAATGACAGAGGAATGATAATTACCCCAATTTAATCAGCATATACTGTATACATGTATTAAAATACCATATTGAACCCCATGAATATGTACATTTAATGCACATTAATTTAAAATGAAATTAAAATTCTAAAAATGGGGAAGCTGGCATGGTGGTGCATGCTTATATTCCCAGCACTTGGGAGGCTGAGGCAGGAGGATTGCTGCAAGTTCAAGGCCAGTCTCGGCTACACAGTGAGTTCAAGGCCAGCCTAAACTGCATAATGAAACCCTGTCTCAGAAAAGACCAAAAACGAAACACAACAAAAAAAAATGGAGACCTTCTTTTCCCCCACGGAAAACCTTGCTCATACCAGTCAGATTGCTTGCCAATAAGAAAGTAGCCCTCAGAAGACTTGTTGAAGTTTCTGCCATTCTCAAGGGAAATTGAAAGACAACTAGTTCAAGGCATGACTAAGCTCCTGCAGAAGCTCACCAATAAGTTTTTGAGTCTCAAGCAGGTTTGTAAATCTTAAGCCAGTACAATTAAAAGACAATCATTTTAAAAACTATACTAATGAAATGAAAAAAATCATACCAAAGGTGTTTTTAAGGGTGGGTCTAAGGGTGATACCATAGCTTCAGTGTGCTCTCCAAAATTCATTTTGAAATTTGATGTTTACGAAGTGAGGACCTGGCCCCCTGTTGAGTCTCTTAGTTAAATTTCTGAAGTTGACACAATGAACAACATCCTAGAGGGGTAAGGGGTATCCTCTACATTCTAAGATGTAGAACTGCTGAGTTACTTAGTTAAGCTTCTGTATTGCTCAAGTTGACACAGTGTATCAACCATCACACCTTTTACATGGCTCACTGTGTGGTGCCTTCTGTCATAGGCTGATGCAGCACCAAGGCCCACATTATGCACAGATCCTTGACTTTGGACTTCCTAGCCTCCAGAATCAAGAGCCAAAAAAACTTTGATTTTTAAAAAATATACCTAGTCTGTGATAATCTGCACTGGCAGAGAAAACAGACTAAAGCAAGTAAGAAAATAACCTTTCAGGATAGGTTTACTACATAAAAATAGCGAAGATAAGCATTTTTGATGAGGTAAATCTGACAGAGCCTAATGTGGTTAAATTCAATACCAACAGTTCTAAGGTTATTATTCCACGTGGGAAGTTCATTTTATGTACTGACATCAAAAAGGAAAGGAAAACTGGACTGAAACACTGAAAACCATGCAGAACAGGGAACATTTTAAGCCTCCTTAGTACCACAGCTATCATTCCCAAGGATGTATAATTGATATACTATATTTGTTCCCACAGAAGGCAACTGTAATTTGTCTAAAGAAGTTAAATTCAGGGCATATTACATTGATCACATAGATCAGCAGTTGGCCAAATTTATCAGCAAATCTTCTAAAAGTAAATGTTTTAGACTTTGCAGGCCTCTGTAGCATATCCTTCTATTCTATTTTAAAACCCTATTTAAAAAAATAAACTCCACTTTTAGTTCACAGCCTTGAACAAAAAGCACAGATCCATGGCCATGGTTTGGTTCACAGGCCAGTTTGCCATTTGCTAAAATAAATCTTGTGAAAACTGCAAGTGTAAGCTATCAAGCACTGTCCTATGCAAGCCAACATCACTATCAAACTCCACATGTACCACACCAGCACTGACCAGAGAGGATTTCATCAAGGATGCAGATGTGATAGCCTTACCACACCAAGAGCTGGAAAAAATTTTCCATTTAATTGCCAAGTGCATAACGTATTATACTGCAAGGCCATAAAACATGTTATTCCTAACCAATAAGCATTACTGACCAAGGGTTGCCTTGGCCTGTGTAGTGTTGGTCTCATGTCCTCCTTCTCACATGTGCCTATTGCAGGTCTTTTGTAATTCAAAGAAAGGAATAATAAAATATAAAGTTCCTTAGCAAACTCAAATAACTATTGAAATCTTCTCAAATCTTTGCCTAATTAATTAGAGCCCCCACCTAACCTGCCAATACTATTAACATTTTACTAAACATCCTTTGAGAACTCTAAGCATACATATATATGGGACAATTTAAAATTAAATGATTATGCTATTATTTTGTTAATGACTTTTTATGCAATTCTTTCCCTTCCTATCCTCACTGAAGGAAGGATAATATCATGAGTTTTCTTCTTCAGAAAGAGAGTACTTCAAGATATACTTTACCTCTAAAGGGTTTGGAAACGCACAAAGACTGATGAAACATTAAATAATTCAGTTTTCAAAGGTTTATTGGCTGGTTAGTTTCCCTGGCAGTTGTTAGACAAAGAACCTGAAGCCCATTCATACCAAACATTCCCAGTCTCTGAAAACAAAATTATTACAAATAACTGGGAAAAATAAAGTCATATAAAACTCCAGAACTGCTAGTAGAATAAATAGGACTTACTGTGTTTTAACCTCCTCCCCTAAAATATCATCAGAATAACACTCCAAGATGGTACTGATTTTGATGAGAACCAGATGAAAACTCACAAAGATCAGTGAGAGCCCACCACTGCTAATCATAGTCCTTCACTGGAAGGTACAAGTCTCACCTATTGTTTAGTATACTGGTTTGTATAGGCACATCTAACAGAGACTGATTCTTTAAAAGCCATTAACCACACCTATTAAGACCTTTAAAAATCAATTGCCAAGTAGTTTTAGGAGTATATAATAAAAAATCAGCATCATACTGAAAGTAAATGCAACTCCTCCCACTTCAGAGATTAAGTATTTGCATTATAATGTGTTTTCTCCCCTATTTCCTTCTATACATCAGTTTTGGTGACAATAATTTACCTTGCTTTCAAAAGAATTTTATCGATCACTCGAGACATAATTATGGAAGCGATTGATTTCTTTCGGCAACACCTTCATTCCTCTCGATCCAAAAGTAAATAAAATCTTTCTATATACATATATCTTATTTTTAAAATAAGTAAAAATATACATCTCATTTTTCAGATTCCTTAATCTGAAAATTCATTTCTTGGATGATATGTTTCTGATACATGACCTACAAAAATTTTTAATTAGTCTTGAATTTTGTAGCAGTTTTGTGTTGCACCTTTGGTCATGATTTAAAACAAGTTTAGTACCTAATTGTTTAGTTTATCTAATTTAGTATCTAATCGTTTAGTTTAAGGCCTATAACTTGAGGCTACATCTTTAATTTCTTTAAAATATATTTCTTATAAATAAAATTTTAGAGTACAGTGGGAAAATATGGCAATTCCAGAACATAAAATTTTAAAGATAAAACAATTATGGTAGGCTCCAATGTTAACTTTTCACCATCCTTTCATGACCACTTTGTTTCATAACTTTGTGTAAAAGAGCTCATACTGAGCAAGAAATCAAATTAAAATGCATATCTCCATGCATCAAAGCATAAGAGTACAGGTATTACATCACATAATGTTTGTTTATACTTCATTACTTTTTACAATTTACTCAAAAGAAGCAAAATATAAATGGGAAAAGTATTCTTTAAAAGGAATACCCCAGCCGGGTGTGGTGGCACATGCTTATAATCCTAGCGCTCAGGAGGCTAAGGCAGGAGGATTGTTGTGAGTTTGAGACCAGCCTGGGCTACAAAGTGAGCTCAAGACCAGCTTTAACCACACAGAGAGACCCTATCTCAAAAAAATATAAAATAAAATAAAATGAATACCCAAAAATTAATTAATTAATTAATTAAAAGGAACACCCTACCCAAATATGGAGGCACACATCCATAATCCCAGCACTTGGGAGGCTGAGCCAGGAGGATCTCCACAAGTTCGAGGCCAGCCTGGGCTGCAAAGTGAGTTCAAAGCCAGTCTGAACTACATGGAGAGATCTGTCTCAAAAAACAAAAACAAAACAAATGACTACCCTAAAATGTTATGCAATATGAGGAAAAATAATCTTTCCATGAGAAAAATTACTATGAACAAAAATAAAAACATTACATGTTTATTTTATGAAAGGCTATTTAATCTGACCGCTCTAGATACTTATTGTAGACTCAAAACTTCTTGGCAACTCATCTTTATCTGATTCAAAAATCTTTTAACTCAAGTTTTATTAAAAATTTTAAACTTAATAAATTGCTGCAAAATAAACATAAGGGATTATTTCAGCATTCACTGAGAACACACTGGGGAGGGAAAGTGAGCACACAAGCCTGCAGAGTCCATCTCTGTGACTACTCTGATAAGGGATGGAGACACAGGTTGGCTGTAACTCTAGTTAAAGAAGTGACTGTCTGTGTGACAGCCAGCAGAGCCAGTCAAGGACCCAGGGAAGTCTTCGTTGGTCAGTATTCAATATTGTTTTGTCATGACACCAATAAAAATAAAGAAAATTCAGAAAGCAACTTGTGCAATGACCTGTTTAAGAGCCCGGGTCAAGAAGAACTAAGGAAAACCCTGTCTATGTCTTCAGACTGCCTAGGTCCTCGGGCACTGACAGTATATTTTTGAAGTATATCACTAAAAATAGACACTTTTGCTAAAAGACTTTAAAAACCACTATACCAGTTTGCCTTACTGAAAACTGTCATGTATTTTTCCTTGTCATACATTTATCTATAATCCACAAAATAAAAATATATGGTGGGCTTCATAAAACTAATTGGCCAAAAGACTATTCCAAATGATTGGGTAGAAAATGAACATGACTGCCTCATTAAATAATGCAAATACCAATGGCCATAAAATGTGTGATTGTCCTTTTTCTATGTCAGTGTCATTAACCAAAGAAGAAGAAAACAAACAGTAGACAAAGAATTATCAATATCCTTTTCCCTTAGCTAACTCTGTTCCCCTGACAATTATAAAAAGAAAATTACCACTGGGTTATTAGACAAGATTACTTAAAGTAAAATGACCTCTGATTAGTAAAACACATCATTGGTACCTGGAGAACTATAAATACCTGATAGGTCATCATTATTTTTTCACTTATAGTGAGCATGTCCTAGGAAGCATCTTAGAAGCTGTGCCTGTAGAGTGGTTCCAAGAGTTATTAATTTCAACGAGGCATAGAATTTTTTATTTAAAAGGAATATCACTCCCACATCATACATATCTCATCTCCCTGCCACTGAGCTATAATTCTGTGTCATTGCTAAAAATACTCTTGTAAAAAAGAAACTCTGACATTTTCTGCACGAAACTGTGGAAATATCCTATATTCTTCTGAACAGACAGTGACAGGTATGAACTATGATAGTGTGACTGAATGTTCAGTTGAGTCTAAGAAGAGGGTAGCCAAAGTTCACGGTAATACCGTGTCTGGCCATCCACCTTTAGGAGCTATGACCTTTGGATTGGCCTTTGGAGAGGTTTAATAACTAATCCTCTAAAACAGAATTCAGCATATGACTGTGGATCTCATACAATATGTTTGAAGAAGTTATGGAAGCATGTAACAGCAACAATAAATGAGGCAGCACACGGCTTAGATAAGGAAGTACATTATCATTATTAGATCATAGACTAAAAAATTACAGTAATATCATAACCCTGATGTGAAAGACACCAGAGAAAATTCTTAGGTTATAATGGTTCAACTCTTCTTTATTCACAACTTATTCTTATACTTCTGTATAGTTCAGGGTCTAGTTATAGATACAAATATACAAACAGCTTATTGCCAAGTATAATTTGAAAGACACCAGATGGTCTCCCATGACAGTGCCATGATACGGGTGAACAAACTTGGTCTTTGACATCACTGACTTGGGATGACAAGTGGCTATGAATCAGTAAATGATAGCACAACATGTCTTTCCTGACCTTTGCCCCTTTGCTGGCTGAAGAAATATACTACATTATGGGCCCACATAATTTTCCATAAGTAATAAAAAGAAGATAGCTTTGGAGAGGAAACAGTAAAGATTCCTAATATATGGAATGTGGAAAATTGACCTGTACTGTATATAAAATTCAAGTGATGGAAAAACCAAACCATTCCATATAATGCAGACATCTTGTCTGTCACAATTGCTCTAACATGTATTCTTTGGTGTTGCCTCCAGACTGGATGAAATGCTTTCACAATAAATAAACTGAATCTCACTTAGTGGAGAACATATGAGGGAAAATCAGATATACAGAAATTTACCACTTATGAATCTTCCTATGAAAAACTCTACCAATAAAATAATTTAAATGTATGTGTTTTATATCCTTAATAAATATACTACAAAAATCTAAGGGTAAACAAAGACGGAGAAGTGACTGGGGGGCCTTCTTCCTTGTCTTGGATAGAGTTAAGGTACAATCTTGCTCTTTTCATTAAATACCAAGTTAACCATTATTGGGTTTGACAATGTACAATCTATGACATGAGTGTGTTCATAAGTAGTGTGCACTCTTTACAGTGAAAACACTGACCTTGGAAGTATTCTTTGAGAGAGCTGTGCACATGCAAACCTGATTTGGCATTGTATTAAGAATTGTCAACAAGATAGTTGCATACATGCAAAAATGATTCAGTAATGAAAACATCGCCCTCTTGCCTTTTAGGAATTCACAAGTGGCTTAACACAAAATATTTCTAAATCTATCTACCATATAATTAGGTTTAATGAGATTTACTACATGATGACATGTGAATTAAATAACAGAAAAGTGCAAACATACTTTCCAAATTGGAAAAAAACTTACAAAACTATTCCTCTTAAACTAGAAGTTAACCTTTGACTTAATGGGGAAACTGAAGGAATAATCATTAAACACTGAATAATGCAAGGCACCACCATTATAATTCAACGCTGCCCTATAATTTCTTTCCAAGACAACCAAATAGCAGCACTTGGGAGGCTGAGGCAGGAGGATTGTTGTGAGATAGAGACCAGCCTGGGCACAAAGTGAACTCAAGGCCAGTCTGAACTGCATAGCGAGACCCTGTCTCAAAAACACACACACACAAAAAGAAGACAACCAAATAGGAAACAAAAATTAATATTGACAGAAAACAGAAAATTATCATTTTAATAATATTATAGGCAAATGCTAATTTGAAAATCACAATTAAAAAAAAAGAATTGTATAAGAGGTCCAGCATAACAATAATCTGATACTTCAGGTTTTTAAAAGTGAAATAATATAAATTGGAACATACCTGTAAAAGTTTGTTTCATATATCAAAAATCCATGTTTAAAATATTTAAATATATGATCTACATAAATATGTAAATCTGTAAAACAGCACACTTGGTAGAAAGTTGAAAACTACCTGTCAGAAAACACAATTCCAGTATAGGAGATAGTGCAGAATAATGCCAGAAGTTACTTGTCAAAATCTAAAAAGAAATTCATGCTTTAATATTTATTCCATTTAGAGAAAAGCTTAGGTCTCATTCCCTTACCCATAACAAAAAAGTCTTCATCTGTACGAATGCTGATAAAAGATAGCAAAACTGACAGAAAATCTTTCTACTGAAACAACAGTGCTACCATCTGTGAGTCAGGAAGATGGAATATGGATGAACTGTTTTCGCTGTGAAGCGTACTGCATGTACCCAAACTGCCTAGTTCATTCCCTCTGCCTGTAGGTATACAAGTGAAGGCTTTATTTAGTCACAAGCTTATTATTTCTGGCAATCAGTATCAATTACGGTTCTTTTCATTAAATGTATAACATTTGGAAATGAAAAACATTCAATTCTTTTTTAAGCAGTTAACATTCATGGATGCCAGAAGATTGAACATTCAACTGTAATCTCACCAACTTTAACAACACATTGAGAAAATGTTTTCTTCTTACCTCTCTCTTTTTAAGAAAACTAAATAATCAGTCCAGTTCTCTAAGAGTCAATCATTCTCATATGATAATAGTTATACAGCATCTCTCAGTTAATTTTCTCATTGCTGAGACAAAATATCCAATGTCCAAAGTTAAGGGAGGAAATGTTTATTTAGCTCACTATAGAGGTAGGTTTGTAGAGGTTTCAGTCCATACTTGGTCGGCTCCAAGGCAGGGGTGCTGTGGTGGACAAGCATCACAGAGAAGAAACAGCTCATGGCAGGGAAAAGGTAGCAAAGCAGCAAGAGAAAACCACAGCTCTTTCTATCCCTTGTATTTTATCCGGGCTATTTAGGGTGGGTAGCACTCACACCCTTAATCCTAGTGCCCTTGACCCTAGCACTGCACCCTAAATCAACTCCAGCTTTGCACACTTTAGATTCAGCCACCTCTGAAAAAGCCCCACCTACAACCACTTGAGGCTTTAGGGGGCCACCTAAACACAAGGCTTAACACCAAGGAAGACTGAAGCTACGTTTCTGCTTATGAGAGACAGATAAATCTGCTAACACACGGAAATTAGTGTCTTCTGTAAGCTCACCAACCATTTTATTTGGTCCATTATCTGTTTAGTTACATCCTCTTTGATCTCACTGAGCATCTTGAGTGTTTTGGCTCCTTTTATATCCGTTTGTATACTTCAGCTGTTAGGATTGAGTTTTCTCCCCACTGATGCCCCATGGATCACCTTGGAGGCATTGGGAATATTTGGAGGCATTTCCTTGCCTTTTCATGTTCCATTTTTTTCCCTTGCTCTGAGTATTGAGAGTTTATTATATAGTAAGTCCCCAATTTACACTCAAGTTGCAACTTTTCACAGGTGTACTGTATAAGATTCACAGGTGTACTGTATGAGTCACAGGTATACTGTGTAAGATTCACAGACACCCTGTAGAAGATCCACAGGTATACTTACAAGATTCATAGGTTGTTCCATAAGACTCACTTTACAAATTAATCCAGCTTACGAGTGTTCTTCTACAATAGAACTCATTCATAAATCACAGACTTACTGTACTGGAAAGTTTGTATTGCTAGTATGGAGATCTCTTTAGTTAGTGTCTGCTTTCCAGTAATGTACTCAGAATGGTTAACTGCAGGCCTTTGGCTCTGTCCCAAGATCTGACAACCTCCATTAATTAGGGCATTCCAGTGGTTTAAATATATCCATACCATATTTTTCTAATTAAATTTGTACTTTAGCATAATAGTAGCCAGCTGTGCCTCTCAGTCGCTGTTCCCAAGGGATACAAGAAGCAATTTTTGTGTTTACCCACTTGGCACAGTGAATGGCAAAATGAGTGCACATGTGCAAAAGTGTCAAAATGAGAGTTTGTCCACATCATGTTCTGTCAGCATTTTTTTGTGTACGTTTCCCTGGGCATCATGGGGGAGAGGGTAAAATATACTCATACCATTCTTGTCATGTAAACATGTAATTTACCATAAAGGAACCTAGGTGTGGCTCGCAGTAGCTGTGCCTGGGAAAAACAAGGACCCGTCTGTTTATTCGCCCCCTGGCAGATTAGCGGCAAGGTGTGTACAGGAGTTCAAAGGTAGCAACAGGTGAGTTTAACATATGGCATAGATGGTTGGATAGTTCACAAAGGAAAGAACAAGCGCAAAATATCACAGAGAAATATTCTTAGAGGATTGGGACTGGAACTCATTAGGGAACATTTAGAACAGAAGAATAATGAAATGTTTCTGCCTAGGGAGCTATGCAAAAAAATTGTGAAATATATTGGTAAGCTGTTGGGTGAACAGGCAGGTGCAACATCACCAAGCCCTGGTACAACCAAAAAGATGTCAACTGTGCCTTATAAAAAAGGGCAGGAAAAAAAATACATGTGCTATCATCAATGTAAGTGATATCTGTGCATGGAACATGCAGTTTTCACGTGTGAAGATTGCCTTAGGTGTGACAGCGGAAATAAAGATTATTTCTATGGTAGACTTTTCTTCGTATTTACATTGTAATTCATGTAGGGTTTTATTTCTGATGTTATCTTTTAGGTTTTGTAAGTAAGTAAATAGTTGATGTGAAAATGTCAGTGTCTATTCTAAGCACTCATTACATATTTGATATTGTATTTTATTGATATCTTATTTTCCTGCTAATTGTACAATATAGTAAGAAGCTCCTAACAAAAGAGGAAGACAAGAGAGGTGACAAGAATGGCCTGCCATGCAGGAAAAGAAGCTAAGCACATGTCCTGTCAATGTAAGCAAGACACGTGCATGGAGCACGGACTTGTCATGTGTGAAGACTGCCTTGGGTGTGACACGAAGCAAAGATTATTTTTGTTGCGGAGTTCTACTGGTATTTTTATTCTAGTTCATACAGCAATTTATTTCTGATGTTATCTTGTAGGTTTTGTAACCAAGTACACAGCTAATGTCAAAATGTTTATGTTTATTCTAAACGTATAATACATATTAATAATTTAATACTTTATTTTATTGATAGTTTATATTCCTCTTAATTACATATTGTATAATAAGAACCTCCTGACAAAACACCAAGACCAGCAAGATGTTAAGTATGTCCTACAAAAAATACAGGAAAGCAGAACACTTGTGCTGTCAGTGTACATGATACCTGTGTATGGAATATGCTATTGTCATGAGTGAAGACTGCCTCAGGTGTGGTACCTGAAGTAAACATTTATTTTTGCTATATTTTCATTATAGTTCATATAGGAATTTCTGCTGTTATTTTTTAGACTTTGTAAACCAAAAAATAGTCAATGTTGGACATTTTGATGCTTGTTTATAAACACTCAATAAGTATGAAAAATTCAATACTTCATTTTTTGATAATTTTCCTGTTAAGTACTCATTAATACAATAAAACTCACAAATTAAAATTAATCATCAATAGATATACATCTAAAGAATAAGCATGGGGTATTATACACCACCCCACAATACTTCTTTGATACAAAATTTGCATGATGTCCCCAGTTTGGGAAAGCAAGTGTGCGGTGTCATGGCCCAGCACCCTACCACCCACGACTTAAATGAACTACAGTCATGTTGATGATACAAAGACAAGCCAGATATTGGCACAGAGTAAAAAGCATTAACAATAACAACTATGCCAGCACTGGCAAAAGCAAAAAATCAGCAGCAATAATACATTCAAAGAAAAACTGAATGTTGACATACCAGAAGAGCTAAAAACGTTTATTACTGTACCACCCATAATAATGGAAAAGATAGCAATGACAATATAGATGTAAAGACAAATATAGACGTAATTAGATATAGTGAATATGTGCTAAATGAAACAACACCATTAACAATAAAAAAGAATTCAACAATACATCTAAAAATTAATAGTACTTAATAGTAGTATTAATAAAAATGGGGGAGGGGTAAAGTGAAATGAACAGCACTTAATAGTAGTACTAATAAAAATGGAAAAGGGGAAAATAAAAGAAAATTTCAAAAAATAAAAGAGGAAGAGGAAAGAAAAGTGAGATAAAGTATCCAATTAAAGAGTAAATTAAAAGTAACAGAGTACAACAAAAGTAACAGAAAACAAAGAAAAAGAATAAAGCAAAAAGAAAAAACCAATCCCTCAAAAACAACAAAGACGAATCCAAAAAATATTCGTCCATGTTTTTGAATGAGAAGATTGTTCCCAGGGACTGGAGTTTTAGAATCCACCGGACATGGGGGCGGGATCATGGGTCAATACTAAGTCCTATTTTGTTTCCATGCTCACCTTTTTGTGTGTGAATGCTGAGTGTTGCCCCTTGTTTCCTGTTAGACATGGTCAGTTGATGGTGTCCGCTTTAGGGCTATATTCATGCCAAATATTTCCAGTTTCCATGTCTATCTACGTGTCCCAAGACATTGGTTTCTCCACCTAGATTATAGCCTGTAGGTTTCTGAGGTGCCCATCCACACCTGCTCAGAGGTCTTTCTGTCCATACACCACAGGCTTTGGCAACCATATAAGCCAAGGTATAAGCCTGATCATGTTGGCAGATGGGGAAAACCAAAAGACCACTGAGCTCTGTGCAGGATGTAGGCAGTTCAAGGGAGAAAGTCAAGTAGACCACTGGACTTAACGCCAGCACCTTCAGACCAAACCAGTATAAAGGCCATACACAACAGTCTAGTTTCTCACCATAGAAGGTAGGACCCAGTGTCCTTCCAAGACTAAGTTTAAGCTTCTCCGGGGATCTATCTTTAACTCATCTACTCTCTAGAACTGCCTCTTGTAGTCATCTCTCATCCAGTAACTGAAGGTGGGTAACCCTGAAGTTTAATTGTTTGGTGGCTTCTGATTTCCAGACTATTTCAGCTTAATTAACCCCTTCCCCAAATGGCTCCTAACTAATTTCCTTCAAATATGGCAGGCACTGCCCTGCAGTTCTTCTCCAACTCTAGCCTTCCCTGCAGAAGCAGTTACATTCAAAGCAAAGCCCCATGCTATTTTTGCAGTTTAGATTAACCATGTTCCCTTTTGGGGGCTGCTGGGCTGCTGGGCTGCTGGTCCACTCCAGTATTTCTCCCTGGGGCTTCCAACCCTCTGTGGGTTTCACGTGTGTTACATGGAAACAGACTTCCCTCCCTGGGACCGAGGTCAGCTCACCAGACTCTTTCCGTCTTTTACCTATGCTATCTTTCGTTTCCCCAGCTTTTCTGATTTCTAGTCTTCCTGTTATCTCTCTCTTAATTCTTGGAAGTTTTATTCCTTCTGTCTTCACTCAGTTATTTCCATGAGCGCAGGCCCCAAAGAGACTATGACATGTTCCCTGATATTCCACAGCCATCTGCCCTGCCTTATCATTTGTTTCTGTGATGCCTTTTGTGCCGAAATGACTATAAAATTCCTAAGGACAGACGTTGTTTGTTCACCATTTCATCTTCAGAGATTATCAAAATACCTAGAGATGCATAGACTATTCAATACCTATTTATGAAATGAATTTTGAATTCAATTTTTGAAAAAAGAACAAGTATTTGAAAATGGCCACTAATGCGAATGGCTCCTGAGGGTCATAAAAATATTAAAATGAACTGAAGCCAAGAGAAAAAATTATTCATGCTAATGGACTCATTACACCCAGACTCATGTACTGATATTCAGAAACAATAACTACGACTAGACTAATAACCATTACTTACCACTATATTTCAGACTATGACTAAGTAACCAACATCTTTAAATTATTCTTAAAAAATCAATATGGAAAGATGCGATTATGCTGATTCTACTACAACTAGTCATCCATACTATCATCAGGTTTTCATGAAGTCCCACTGTCATGTCTAATTTATTTTTCGCCATAGGAGAATTTTATATTCTATATCCAAATTTTCTGGATAATTAAAATTATTTTCTAAAGTTTTTGGTTAGTTTTTTTTTGAGGATTTGGTTTTTTGAGAAATAGTTTCGCTATGTGGTTCAGTTGAGGCTTCTCTTCAACTCACTGTGCAGATTAAGCCTCAAACTAGTGGTGATCCTCCTCAGCCTCCCAAGTGTTAGAACTACACACATGCTCAGCCACACCCAGCTGAAAGCATACCTTAAATAGTTGATCGTTAGTATTTTTAGAGACTAAATAATTCTCTCAGAAATGTCTGATATGTGAACTCTTCTGCCACAAAAGCAGCTCTAGGAGGTTATTTTTTAATTCCTGTATATAGTTTTACCTTCTCCCTCTCTATTACCATGACTTACTGCAGTCAGTGCTCCCCTAGTCAGCTTAGTTTTCTGTGGGATTAAATATAATAAGAGATAGTAACTGTCTCAAAAGAGTAATACATTCTAACATTCCCTCTTGCCTGAAATGTAGGGACTAAAACATGTGGTGTGCAGAGTACAGAGTTCTAAGTCTAGATGTTGAGAGACATTCTCCATGGATCAGTGTCCACACACAGGCAAATATTAGCAGTGAATCGGTTCCAGAATCACCTGTCTAAGCAGATATGTATAGGCAAATGAACCTGGAAAGAGGAAGGCAGTAATTTCTAGATAACACTTAACTATGTTTTCAGGTAGCAAATACAGAGACATTCCTGTTCCCCAGTGATATCCAAAGATAATAGCAATCAAAATTACTACCTTCTAAGGGTAGAACTGCTTCATTCCAGGTTAATCATTTGTCTTTCTTTTTTTTTTTTTGGTGATACTGGGGATTGAACTCAGGACCCTGCGCTTGCTCGGCAGGCGCTTATTCCACTGAGCTATATCCCCAGCTCCTCATTTGTCTTTCTTTGGAGGTAAGGATGAAAAGGTTTACCAGCAGCCCTTATAAATAAGAGTCCACTAATTTCAAGGTATCTCTCCTGAATTATATCCCAGCGTGCATAGAGGCAACACCTGGTGCTATTCAGATTGCATTCATGAGTCTAGGAGATCAGAGAATCAAAAAGTACTACACTATCTAAATTCATTTGGGCTTATTATCTCCTTAGCAGACAACTCAGTGTGAAAGTAGCAAGGCTCCCTATCACCTGTCACTGCGTCATTACTTAGGAAGTGTCTGATCACTTGATACTAGTTCCACCACTCATAGGTCATATGATACTGGACATGCCATCTAATCTTACCTCAAGCAATAGCATCTGTAACACGTAGAAATGAATACCTCAGCGGACTGATGTGAAAACTGAATGCTAGATGGAAAGCACGTAGGTACAATGCCTGGAAAACGTGTCAGTTATTTAGGATACTGTTATTCATGCACTTATTCATCCATCTGTGCTAGTTGAGCAGCTTTTTACACCTAGTTTCAGATTCCTTATTGTGTTCTACAAAGTTAACACAGCTGGATAAAAGAATATTTGAGTTTTTTCAATTTGTCCTTTCTTTTACATTTAGAACAATATTCCTGAATTTCAATTTTTGTTTCTCTAATCCTATAAGACAGCTGAAGGGCTGGGGATATAGCTCAGTGGAATAAGCGCTTGCCTAGCAAGCGCAGGGTCATGAGTTCGATCCCCAGTACCGCAAAAAAAAAAAAAAAAAAAAGACAGCTGAGACATTTTACCAGTGACTTTTGTTTATTATCTCCTCCTTTCTCCCATGCCCCTTCAAATCAAAGGCGCCTTCAGGGAAAAAGTATCAGGTCAACATCAAAACATTGCCCTTGTTCGCTAGACTGTTATTCACTGCATCTTTTTTTCCTCAGTACTAAAGGTTGAACATAGGGCTTTCTCACTGAGCTATATCTCCAGCTTTTTTTCGTTTTCAAACTTTTATCCCAATGAGTATTTTCATTTTAGTTTATTAGCATATGGTGTGGCACATAACACTTGCATTGTTTGTGGACAGTTGGAACATGCACATAATACATGCCGATTCCTTTTTTTCCCTTTTTCCCTCCCTTCCCCTTCTCCTTCCACCTCTTAATCCCCTTCCACTTTGAAAGTGATAATAAATAAATAGATAATGGATAGATAATTGATTGATTGACTGATTGAAGCAGAGAGATAGAGTTCCAATCCTTTTTTAGTTTTGATTTTGAGACAAAATCACATTAAGTCACTAAGCTGTCCAAGCAGGGCTGCAATTTGCAATCCTACTACCTTATCCTCCCAGAGTGCTGGGACTGCAAATATGCGGCGCCCAGCTCATCCCTCATGTTGTATCTCTCAGTGGCTCTCTGCAACCTTCAGCTATTTGGTAATCAAATATTTAACCAGCATCTATATGTTTCCTTAATGGGATATTTGGCTGATATAAGCTATCCCAGTTTAGCCTAAAACATGTCTTCATTATTTTTTAAACTGCTTAAATATATGCTTGAATAGTACTTAATGATGAAGAAAAAATTAGATAATAATGAAATCCTAATTCAATATCAGGAAAATACTTTGTAGGTCATGAAAAGTAACTTATCTAAACTTCAGAATGACACATAAAGTTCTGTATTTTTTTCTGATAATTTATTTATGAAGTACAAAACGACACTTTAGAAATCTTCAAAAAAAAGATGATGCAAAAGGGGAAAGGAAGAAAGGGCAAAAGAAAAATATATTTATACACAAGATAGTTATACACCTAGTTTCTCTTAGTTCATTGAAAATAAAGGTTTGTGCTGAAATTGTTTGGACAATTTGGGTATTCCTATATCTTGTACTCTAAATAACTACTATGAAGACAACAATATGCAATGTATTAATCATTGTAACTCTCCTACTAACCTGCTTTGAGATATGGTGGGTTTTTTGTTGTTGTTGTTGTTGTTGTTGTTTTTTCCTGGCAGAACTCAGGACCTTGCTCTTGCCAGACAGGCACTTATTCCATTGAGCTATATCCCTAGCCCTTTCTACTAACCTGTCTTGAAACTCTGTTTTATTTTTCTTTTTTCTATTTAAAACAAAAAAGATGATACAATTTTAAAAGTCACTCTAAAAAGGAAATAAATGGCATAGTAGCTATATAACCCTAAAGTGAAATTTGAAAATATTAAATGATGAAGAGCTTAACTTGTGAGAAATGTTTTACATTTTAATAATAAAATAGATACAACGTTAACTTCACAAGTAGCTTTCTATTTCACCAGCTCATATTTTTAATCACAACTGCAAAATTTGTCATTGTGTTTGTTTCCCTACAAACACTTAACGCACATTAACGTAAGAGGATGTTCTTAGGAAAACAAAATTACAGAATAGGATTCAACAGCTGTCATCCTCCTGCAGAACATACATTTGAATAACGATGAACAAAATATATCCACAGAGCTAAGAAGATCAGGTAAGAGATCACATTCCCTGGTTTAACATAATAAGAAGATACACTGAAGAGGGTAGGAAGAATAGTTTTAGTATCCATGTTACCACTCTCACAGCCCTAGGGAGAAGAGCACAGAGGTACCATCCACCTAGGGAGAGGAAGTAATAAGAACAGGTTTTTCTTCAGTCCCCAATACAAGAGCTATGACAGTAAACCCCAGCACTAGGAGAATGCCACGGCTCCTGATTCTAGAGGCAAGTGTGCATGGACTGATCCGCTAGACTCACTCAGATGCTAGGCAGGAACCTTAGTTCCTGCAAAATTGGACTCAAGTTCTGGCCCACATTACTGCTGACTGAATTCAGATGCCTTGCTTACAGCCAAATCTTGTGCCAGTCAGGCCTCAATGGTCACATGTGTAAAACACACCTCAGGGTTGCAACAGCTCTAATAGCCTTTGGCTTCAGGTGCACCACAGCATTATGCATGCCTCAGCAGTCACAAAATTAGAGCATGGTACTACCTGAGGCAAGAGCACTCCTGTGCATTGGTGTCCCCTGAAACAATGACTTCAGTGATCATGGGCTTCGGGACCATAAAAAAGATCTACTCAGGAACTCTGTATAGTCTTACTGGTTAAAAGTAGTCACAAGAAAAGTCATACTACACAGACTACATAGTCTAAGTACCTATTGCACGATGTGCACATATCAGTGCACAACCACGAGTATCCAGAAAAACCTAGGAAGCATGACACCAACAAACGGACAAAGCAAATAGCTAGTGGCCAATGCTGAAAGGATGGAGAGATAGGAAATTCCTGACAAAGAATTCAAAAAAGCTATTTCGATAGAACTCAGTAAACTTCAGGAAAATACATAGACATAATTCAATGAAATGAGGAAAACAAAAAGTAACCAAATGAAAAATTTCACAGGGAAATTAAAATAATTGGGGGGGAGGTGCTGTGGGTTGTACCTCAATGGTAGAGCATTTGCTCAGCATATGTGAAGCTCTGGGGTCATCCCTTGGTACTACAAAAACAAGAAAGACAAATCCTAATGTCAACATACAATAAATAAAATGAAGATGAAACGAAAAAAATATAAACAGCAGAAGTGATCAAGTTAAAGAAAGCCTCTGAGGATGCAAATGGGTTGACAATATTGAGCTGGAGAGGATAAACCGATAAACCATAAAGTGGTAAAGAAAACATAGGAGCAAAGTTGCTCAAGTTCAAAAAGAAGTAGAAAAAGACAAAAGCATAGAAAGCTTATTTAAAGGAATAACAACAGAAGAATTCTAAACCATGATAAAAGTGCAAAAATAAGAACACCAAATGCAAACAGTCAAATTCAGCGCAAATCATACAAGGAACAAAGACACAAAGGATTCTCTGAAGGTAGCAAGAGAAAAGAAACAACATGAGAAGGACTTATAAAACACATGGCAGCAGACTTCTCCGCAGAAATCCTACAGGCCAGTACAGTTCTGCAGGAAAAGCAGTGTATTCAGTAAAGCCGTCCTTCAGAAATCCAGATACAAAGACATTCTGCGACTACTGAAAGTTGAGGGACTTCATCACCACTAGTATGCCTTAGAAGAAATTCCAAAAAGACTTCACTGAGCTGAAAGAAAGAGTTGCTAATGAGTAACACAAAAACATCTCAAAACACAAAACTCACCTGCAAAGGTAAGTGTGCAGTCCAATTCACGGTATTCCAATCTATACTGGTGCATATAAACCTCTTACAACTTCAGTGGGAAGGATAAAGGATAAAAAAAAAAATGACAACAATAATTTATTAAAGGATATGCAACAAAAACGATTTAAATTTTGACATCAAGTATTTAAATGGGGGGATAAAAATAGTGTAGAAAAGCTTTGCTATTAGAGTTATTATTTTTCACTGAAGTGAATTTATCAACTTAAAATACCCTGTTATAGCTAGAAGATGTTTTTAAATGAATAATGGTAGCATCAAAGCAAATACGTACAATAAATACACTAAAAGTAAAAAGCAAATAATCAAAATATACTACTAGAGAAAAATCATTTAACTGGAAAGACAATAAGATATGAAGTTATAAAGGAACTACAAAACAACAACAAAAATTGACAAAATGGTGGTAGTAAGTCCTTCCCTATCAAAATATATCTTTAATATCAATGTTATGATTTATCCAATAAAAAGACATAGATTGAGCTGCTATGGTGATACACATCATTAATCACAGCTATTCTGGAGGTTGAGGCAGAAAGATATCAAGTCCAATGCCAGTCTTGGTAACTATAAAGAAAGTTTACAAAGAGATGAGAATATACGCTCAATAGTAGAGTGCTAAACTAGCATGAGTAAGACCCTGTGTTCAATGCCCACTACTACTGAAATGAAATTCAAAAAGGAAAATAAGCTTCCCCAACCTTAAGCAGTCTCCTCTTAGACTTCCCTTCCCTATGGCTGTTGCTAAATTACAAGACAATCTGTTTAATTAACTGATTTTGTCTTGCTACTATAAACTCACTTGTCCACTCCTCAGTTTTGTTACACTTGATAGATCAATCCCTTTGACCACATATATAATACTAGAGCCCTTTCTTTGTTTGGGGCTCAGCTTTTGCACACAAGTCCACTGAGCTGGTACATATCTAAAATAAATTCTCCTGTTTGATCTACTGATGTCTCTGGTCTGTTAAAATCCCACAACATTTTCTGAGGGCCCGTCTGGGATTGGAGATAACAATCTTGCTGTCTCCTTTGCCTGCAGGCCCAGATATGCCAGGCTGGGGGAAACCCAAGACCCTGGGTGTCACTTGGTAAGACTTAAACTCAAAGAGGAAACTGGCTCTTCTGCAGCCGGGAAGCCTTCCCTGTCAGCACAATGGAGCCCAAAGGGCTTCATGATGATTCTGGAACACAACACAATAGGACCATGTTTTAGTTTTGGGGCCCAAGGCAAGACCTCTCCTGTAAGGACAGAAGAGGAGATTGATCACCTCCCAGGGTATAGCAAGTAATCTGACCCAGGCAAGTTCAGATGAAACCTACACCCCAAATCAGGAACACAGGTGTGGCCCACAGCAAGAGTGGCTCACAAGAGAGTAATCTGACCCTGGCAAGTTTGGATGAAACCTATCCCCACGTTGGGAAAAGGAACCAAAATCAGGAAGGTGTACGACTGTGTGTGAATGACCAAACTGAAGTGTGTGGGGCTACAGGTCTCTTAGTAAATAGACTGCATGCCCTGAGCAAGGGTGGGACTGGCCTGGGTTGGAAGAGCACCTGAGCAGCTGGCTGGTCCACTGGCTGGGCTGGGGTGAGGGTGTGGAGCCAAAAGATTTAGGCCCACCTGCACCTGCCAATGTATGGAGGGACAAAACAGGGGCCATCTTTGTTTAAAGAGCACAGAGTGAGACAGTACAGGGGAAGCTGAGAGCTGAGCAGCACCCCAATGCCTGGCCCAGCCTGCACATAGTCCCACCACCAATGCTGCCTCACTTGGCTTGGCCTATGGCTGGGCGTGCATTGTTCATAGTGGTGAGGAGCTTGGCTGTGGACTTCAGCCCCCATGGGCCTCAGATGCCATAGCAGGTGGTCAGGAAACAGTATGCTAGGACCCATGTGCACACTACATGCTGGCCAGAGCCCCAGAGCCAGCCGCTGGATGTGTCCCACATTATGGGGCAGGACAGAGAGGCTTAGGCCAATCACAAGGTCTCCTTCACATGGCTTCAGAAGCCCCAGGGGTGATCCTTATTTGGCATTACCAGCCTAGCACTGCCTGCAAATGTCTGGAAGCTGGGGCCCAAGTCGCCACGCTCAGGACCCTAGCTCATGGGCAACGAGGACTTGTCGGATCTCTGGCTTTGCGTGGATTGATGGGGGGACAAGGACTGGAGCCTGTGGTGACCCTTGGGAATCAGGGGGGCACCTGGCTCAAAACATAGCACATTAATTTGTAAAAAGGGAGGTGGTCTCATCAGCATACAGCAAAATGACTGACAGTGATTCACACCATAACAGAGAGGATATGGGAGGAAAAATGCCAAAACTCACCCCACTAAAATGTACATTAAAGACCGGCCTTGCTTCAAAAAGATAAATTAAATTAAATTAAAAGGTGACAAAAAGATGTTCGGGGCACCCCGACCATGACAGAACTGACGCTGAGCCCTACATAGCTTTGGAAAATTCTGTGATCTGCACGCCATCCACCTCATCATCCAGGGAGGGAGGTTGAGCCCCAGACAGCTTGGGGAGCCTCAGTGAGCCACACTCCACCCCCAAGCCATTGCAGAAGCAATGCTGAAGCCCAGGCAACTTCAAGAAACTCTGTGAGCCGTGTCACATGCCACCGCAGCTACGGGAGCAACACTGAGACCCAGATAGCTTAGGAGCCTTCAGGAGCCTCGTCCCACGTTCCCACCACTGTGGGAGTAAGCCTGAGCCCTGGACAGCTTCAGAAGCCTTGGTGAGTTGCGCCCACCTCCCAAGCATCATGAGAGCCACAGTGAGCCCCAGAGAGCTTTGGGAGCTTTGACGAAATGCCCCCCACCCTCCAACCATTGTGGGAGCCATGCTGAGGCCCAGACAGTCCTGGGAAACTTGGTAAGCCACATGCCACCACTCCCATCATTATGGGAGTGATGCTGAGCTGCAGACAGCTTCAGGGTCCTCAGTGAGCCCCCGCCCTCCCACTTTTGTGACAGTGATGCTGAGCCCTGGACAGATACGGAGGTAAGCCACCCCCAATACCCCAACTATTATTGGACTGACACTGAGCCCCAGCGAACTCTAGGAGCCTCTGTTAGCCTCTCCCTGCCCTGGCACTGTTGTGGGAATGACTCTGAGCCCTGGAGAACTTCAGGAGCCTCTGTGGGCCACACCCCATCACTCTTCCATTGTGGGACTGATGCTGAGCTCCAGACAGCTTTGGGAACCACAGTGAGCTGCCCTCCAATACCCCACCATTGCAGGAGCAATGCCATGCCCTGGGGATCCTTGGTAAGCTGTCCGCTAGTTCTCCCAATGTCATAGAAGCAATGCTGAGCCAGGGAGAATTTCAAGAGCCACTGTGAGATACACCCTGCCTCCCCTACTACCACGGGAGTGACACTGAGCCCTGGTGAACCTCAGGAGCTTCAAAAATGTCAAAACAGAGGAGCAAAAATGCAATCTCAAACCTCCAGATCATGCAGAACAAGTGCAGGAGACACTGACATAGAAGAACTTAGAAATCATACACCTGAAATTTCTCAAATGATAGCAACTGAAGTAAAGAAACAAATCTCTCAGGTCAAAGAAGCAATTAGATGAGAAATAATCTCTAAGGTAAAAAAAAAGAAATGACAACAATAATAAAAGCATTGCTCAGTACATCTAAAGGAGACAGATTTAAAAAAAAAAGAGGAGCACAGAAAAATGATAGAAACCTTGAGTGAACAATATAAAGAGTTAGAATGCATGTCACTTAAAAATGACAAGGAACAAGGACATGACAATTCAACAGCTACAAGATGGTGCAAAGAAAAACAATGTAAGACTGATAGGTGTCAATAAATCAGCAGGAGTCAACATGGATGACATAAAAAGACTTTGCAGAAATAATAGCAGAAATTTCCCAAGCATGGGAAAAGAATCTGACATACAGTTAAGTGAGGGATATAGAACTCCATTTAGCTATAACCAAAATAAATCTATGCCCAAGCACAAAATAATCAAAATCCCAGAAATTGAGCAAAAGAATAGATTAAAATCTGTCTGAAAAGAAATAGATCACCTATAAAGGTAAGCCAATCAGAATCATGGCAGATTTCTCAACACAAACCATCAAGTCGAGAAGAACTTCAAGTGAAATATTTTAGGTACTAACAGAAAACAACTTCCAAACCAGATTGATGTATGCTACAAAACTATCCTTCAAATGTAATGGAGAAATAAAATATTTCCACAATAAAGAACACCTAAAGAAATCCATGAGTGCAAACTAATCCTACAAAGAGTACTAAAAGATATTCTAGAAAGAGATAAAACAGACCACAGCTTCAAAAACCACAATGCAAAGGAATTACAAACAGCAAGCAATTAAACTGAGTGGAAAAATAGGGAACCAATAGCAGGAAAAAAACATGTTAAAGATAAGCCAGTACATATCAGTTTTGCCATCAATGTAAATGGCCTCAATTCACCAATTAAAAGAAGCAGACTGGCAGAGTGGATCAAATACACCAACTATAGGAGCAGTCAACTGTATGGGACAAATTTTAACAGACATGAAAAATTAAATGAGCAATAACAAAATTGTAACAGAATTTAACACCCCATTGTCACAAAGACATAGAACTAGGCAAAAAAATCAGAAAAAAAAATAACAGAACTAAATCAAACTTGTGAATAAATGGACTTAGTAGACCTTTACAGTGTTCCACCTAACAGCATCAGAATATACATTCTTCTCAGCTACTCATGAGATATTCTCCAAAACAGACCATATATTAGTCCATAGAACATGCTTAAGTAAATGCAAAGGAATTAAAATTATCTCATGCATACTACTGGAGCACAGTGCAATGAAATGGGAAATTAATGACAACAGAAATTGCAAAAACCTGATGAACATATGGAAATTAAACAATATCCTCCTGAACAACCAATGAGTCACAGATGAAATTAAAGAGAAAATTAAATAATATTTACAATCAAATGAAAATGCAGATACAACTTACTGGAATCTTTTGGATGCAATAAAAGCAGTTCTAAGAAGGAAATATATAGGGGTGAATTCTCATATCAGGGAAACAGATGAGCACAAATAACCTTATGCTACACCTCAAGCCTCCAGAAAAAGAACAGCAAGTCAACCCATTTATTAGACCACTGAGCACTGAAACTAGAAATTAACCACATAAGAATTTATGAACACTTGGAAACTTAATACACTACTAAATACCCAATGAGTCACAGAAGAAATCAAGAAAAATATTAACAACTGGAGTCAAATGGCAATACCAGTACAAAACATTAGAACCTACAGGACGCAATGGAGGAGTCATAAGACAGAAGCTTACTGTAACCGATGCTTACATAAGAAAAACAAAGCAAAAGCAAATAAATAACCTGATGATGACTTTCAATATATATAAAAAAAAAAAAAATCTAACCCAAACTGAATTTAAGGAGGGAAATCATGAAGATCAAAGCAGTAATTCATAAAATTAAGAATAAAAAATAATATAAAGAATCAATGAATTAAAGAGTAGTTCTTTAAAAGAATGAAGAAAATAAACTATTAGCAAAATTTACTATAAGAAAGAGAAAAAAAGATTTATATCAATTGTTATGGTTGATACATTGCATCAACTGGAGGACTCTAGAAGCTTAACTAAATAACTCAGCAGTTCTACATCCTGGGGTGAAAAGGACATGCCCTTCCTGCTCTAGGATGCTGTTCATTATGTCAATTTGAGAAGTTTAGAAAGTTAATTATGTGACTCAGCAGAGATCCAGGTCCTTACTTTGTATTCACCATGAGCAAGAGAAGGGCCCAGAGATGGCGTGGGTGTGGGTGGATAGCTGACATACAGTATAAGGAGGGAAGAGAGGCTTGCTTCTTCCCCTCTTTGCTCTTGTTGCTTTTGCTTGTCTTCAGCTGCCTTGGACTGCTATTCCTGTGCTATGCCATCCTGCCTTGGAGCCAGCTGATTATGGAGTGAAACTTCCACAGACGGTGAGCTAAATAAACTTTCCCTTCCTTAATTTTGAGTATTGGGTATTTTGTCTCAGCAACAAGATAAAAGTAAGTAAGACATCAATGCAACTAGAAATAAAAAAGACAAAATCACAATGGCCACCATTGAAATCAAGAAGATAGTAACTTCTATGAAAAATTATTCCATCAAATTGGAAAATCATGAAGGAATGGACAGATTCCTAAGCTCATGTAAACAACCAAAATTAAACCAAAAAGACATAGGAATTTTGACTCTTCCAATGGCAAGCAACGAAATTGAGGCAGTAATTTAAAAATCAACCAAGAAAATGCCCAGATCTGATGGGTGCACTGCTGAATTCTACAGACTTTTAAGATCTTTTAATACCAGTACTCTACAAATGCTTCAATAAATTTCAAAGAGAAAAATTACTTCCAAATGCATTTCTGGAGCCCAGCAACACTCATATCCAAACCAAAGACCCAGGTAAAAATGATAACTACAGGTCAATCTCCCAAATGCACATATATACAAAAATCCTCAAAAGAAATTAGTGACACATCAACAAAGGGAACATTTGTTATGACCAAGAAAGTTTTACCCCAGGCTTGCAAAGATGGTTCAACATACACAAATTAATAAATTTAATACACGATAAAAACAGAAGCAGGGGCAAAAAAAAACACATGATCATATTAATAGAGGCAGAAATTCTTTGACAAAATCCAACATGCATTCAGAATAAATACTCTGAAGAAAATAGGTATAGAAAGACCTTACCTGACTCTGATAAAAGGCATTTATCACCAACAAACAGCCAACAGCATGTTAAATGGTAAAAAACTGAAAGCTTTCCCTCTAAAAACAGTAACAAGACAAGAATACCCATCACCGCTTCCGTTCAGCATAGTACTTGAAACATTAGCCAGAATAATCAGGCAAGAGAAAGAAATTAAAGGGACATGTATAGGAGAGGAAAAAGAAATTATCATTATTTACATATAATATGACCCTGTACCTAGAAGACCCAAAAAATTCTACCAACAGACTCTTAGATTTAATAATTAATTTTAGCAATGTAGCAGGATACAAAAATAACATGCAAAAGTCAATAGCTTGATAATCAGTGCCTGATGCCCTAAAAGCTAAATTAAGAGAAAATGATAAGACAAAGATGCGATACCGTGTATATAGAATGATTTTTATTAATTTCATTGGTGTATTATATATACACATAATGACCACATTCATCAGAGGGAGTTTGTACCTGTACATGACATATCGATTCATTTCCCCAATCCCCTCTCCTCCCTCTAACCCCTCTTTCCCTCATTTATAAAAACTTTGTTTCCATTTTCTTCCTTCTATTCTTTTTCTTCGCCATTTCTCCCTTTCCCTCTCCCCCTTTCCCAGTTCCTCTTTCTTTTGAACAATTTCTTCCTATTTTTGCAATACCTTTTACACACGGTATCTCACACCAGAAAAATGATGAAATATATCCAGTTTATCGCACTTAAGAGTATGGTCTCAAAGTGCATCCATTTACCTTGAAATGTCTCAAGTTTATCCTTCTTTACAGCTGCTACTCCACTGTATAAAAAAAGTATTTTTATCCATTCCTCAGTTGATGAGTACTTTGGTCATTTCCAAGATTTAGCTAATACAACCTGCATCCCTAAAACGTGGGTACACATACATCACTATATTATAATGTTTTTAATTCTTTGGGGGAGATATCAAGAAGGGGAATAGCTGAGTCAAATGGGAAAATCCAATCCTAGTTTTCTGAGGAATCTCCACACTGATTTCCATAGTTATTGCACCAGTCTGCACTCCCACCAGCAGTAGAGAAGGGTTCATTTTTCCACACAGCATTTGTGATTGGTTGATTTCTTGATGATAGCCATTCTTTCTGGGGTGACATGGAATCTCAGCATTTTAATTTGCATTGCTTAAATAACCAATGATGTTGGACATTTTTTCATATATTTATTTGCCATTTGTATTTCTTCCTCTAAGAAGCATATATTTATCTCAGATGTCCACTTTTTGCATTGGATTGTTAAATTTGGGGTGTCTGATTTTTTTTTCAATTATTTGTATGTTCTACATATTAGTCCTTTGAGGGAAAATTGACTAAAATTTTTTCATACTCTGTGGGTTGTCTTTCACTCTTTGGTAATTTCTTTTGCTGTATAAAAGCTTTTTAATAGAATGAGATCCCAGTTGGTGATTCTTTGTCGCATTTCCTGTGTGATCAATGTTTTGTCCATGAAATCTCTATCCGCACATATATCTTCAAGCGTTCCACTATTCTCTTTTCCAGAAGATTATACAACTATTTTTATTTTATTTTATTTTTTTATTTAAAAAAATAAAAGTACAAAAACATATTGACAAACAGACACCAATTAGCATAAAAAATAGTACAATCACAACTAATCTATAGACAAGGTGATATGATCTCAACAGTGGTCATTGTACAACTATTTTTAAATATCATACAAGATATAACAAGTAAAAACTTGTTATATATTATACTGGTAAATCCTAAGTATCCAAATATAACAATCAAAAGTTCAATCAAAAAGTTCACAGACATTAAAAGTCTTAGCCTCGGGATGAAAGATTTTCATGTTATCGATGTGACGTCTGTCATTTATTGTGCAAATGTCTCATAATATGTTCTTATTCTTTTATCATTTGAGTCATAAATAATTGGAAACTCAATCCAAGGAAAATTTCCCCAAAATAAACTTTATCTCATGCACAGAACTTAAATGTTATCTGAAATATGACTCTTAAAAATCTTTGTTTCCCCAACTCTAAAACAAGTTGATCACTACAAAAAAAAAAAAAAAAAAAAAAAAAAACCTACTTCTAACAACAATTTTGACACTGTGTTCATATGACCTCCTCAGGAAGCAAAGAATATCATCACCTTGACTGATTGATTACCTAAAAATATAATAAAGAAAAATATAGTCCCTTGATATTGTTATTAATATAATTTGAGATACTACATAATATATTTGTCTTGGAAACTTCCATAAAAAAATTCACCACTAGTTATATTTAAAGAAAAAATTACTTCTAGAATTGCTAAGGACTCCAACTCCCCAGAATCCAAGCATCAAAAATTCTATATAAAGAATTATAGATTTAAAACATTGCTTAAACTGAGCAAATATTTCATAAACCATTTTTCAGGACTTCAGTGTTCTAAGTATATATAAGTTTCCTGCACTTGTGGTGACCCTGACCATTAATGAAAAGAAGCTTCTTAGTAAATGAGAGAGAAAGAGAGAGAGAGAGAGAACAATGGTAAATGTGCAGTCGATACCTTCTCATCATTTACACCCAGGATATTACAATGAATGTAACTAATGTGTTCTAACAAAACGCTTTCTACCTTTGAAAGTCTTTTCAAAGATATAATTCCATGCTAAAATTGCATATTTTAAGACTATAAACTATGTCTTTTCTCTTATTTAAATCAGATGACTCTATATGATTTTACTGTCTTCAATTTGTAATTCAATATCATATGTTATAAGCTGTATTCCTACTTGAAGTCCACTGGATCAAAAAAGGAAACCTTGAAATATATAGTATTTTTATGTGAAAGTATCATCAATAATAACCATGTGTATTACATATTATGCCTTTGCTACACTCAAGGTACTATTCAATTTGAATAATATTAATAAAAATTTGTAATCAACCTACACTTAATTCGTATTTCAAAACAAACTAGCTTTTTCCGATATATACAATAAATATTCTAATATTTAAATAATTTCCTCCTTTCAAAATAATATTTTTGCATAAACTGTTTACAAAAATAGGCTACATGGACAGCCTATTTTTAAAAAACAATATTTTAATATATCACCACTACTCAGTATGTTTTCCTCACATCACTGTAGATAAATGTGGATAAGTGCTTTGTATGGGATGACTTTGCACGTCCTCTAGGTAGACCCAGAGGGCAGTGTTAGCAATAATGACCCATCTGTTCACTACTGGCAACTAGAAAACTTCTAATGAAGACAGATGTGGGTCACCCTGTACAAGCAAGCTGCAGGGTATTAATGAATACACTTATGGTCACTACCTGCCACTTTTGACCGATTGATGACCTAAAAGGTTTAGTTTGAAAAGCAAAGATGAGGATTTCAGGCACTCATTATTCTTAACAAAACATGGCTTTCTCTTGTACAAACTTCCTCCTTACTACCTGTCTTTATCAATCCTTAGAAAAATTTTAGACTATTATTTATTAGACTCATACTTTTATAAAATAAACTTGCCAGCATTGTGGTAAATTTCCTCCTAAATTTCTCTACTGATTGACTCAAAAATTACCAACTCCATATCACAATAGAGTAATACTAAAACACAAAAGATAATATTTTCCTGTCATAAAATTCTTTAGGTATATCTGCATATGACTATATAATTAGTATCAGTCTTTCAAAAATGTTACTTATATAGTGCTATTGCCACTGCCTTCTTTGAAAAATGTTGTTTCACTAAATTCCAAAAAATGATCAATTTATGAAATACTTATACAGCCATAAAAACTTGTAGAGATAATCATTTTATTTGTGAAATATGCTGTGGATAAGACTCTAGAATCAAAGCTCATGCAGTAGCTTTTTTCTAAATAAAAACAGTTATATTTACATAATGATTTATAAGTAGTAAGTACTTGTACACATTCTTTTACAATCCTAAAATATAGGAAAAATTATAAATCTTATTATATAAATTAAAAACTTAGTAAATTACTTTTCAGCATCCACACTTACTCGTAAGAAATGAAGTAAGATTTCACATCCATATTTTCTAATTCAAAATCACCTTCCATTTTCTTACTCTACAAAGTTGAAACTGAGGTCTACTTGATTAAACTGTAACTGTGTCTTATTTTACAACAAAACTGCACTTACCTAACAGCCTCTTAGTCAGCTGGCTTAGCATATGAAATACTCTAAATACTAAAGACCAAAGATCCCTCTATGTATCAAAAATATCTAACAGCTAAAAAAGTAAAGTTTTGTATTTTTTTCATAGTTAAAGTATCTAGGATCTTCACTCAAATCATATTTTCTTATATTTTATTTCCAAACCTAACAATGTTTTAGTGGTCTAAGACCCATATAAGCCATTCAAAAATGAAAACCCGGAGACTGTAGGGTCTCTATTCAGTGACAGGCTCAGTGTATAATCTAAACCACAAGTTGCTTTAAATGGCCCACTTAGCCTTGACCTGGCTGTGGCTATGCTGTATCTTTAAGGTGCCTTGTAACAATTATCTTTCCATTCCCCCAACTCCTGGCCTCATCTCTGACTAGGCTGAAGCTTCATGGATTGTCAATAATGGAACACACTCGCAAACTCAGGAATCCATCAGGAATAAAGGCCCATACTGAGGTCTATGGGATTCCACTTTTAGTAAGAGCAGACAAGAAGAAGGAAATCCTATCATTTGCAACAACCTACATGAACAACATGGATGAAGGACATTATGCTAAGTAAAACAGGCCATGTACAGGCAAACAGCATGTGATCTAATGTATATGTGGAATCTTAAAAAGTTAAACTCATAGAAGCAGAAAGTACAATGTTGTTTTTTAATCATTTCATATGTATCAAAATTTCAAAACCATTGCTCAATTTCCACCTTACAATGTGTTCTTAACATCTTCTTACACTAAATGAATTAAATCATGAATATTTAATTTACTTCAGTTATAAGATAAGGGCATTATCACATCAATTTCATCATTACAAATAATTTACACATAATAATGCATAAGGACTTTGAATACATGACTCCAAATAATACAAAACAAAATTAGTTGAATGAAATACTACCGAGTTGTAGGCATTTTTGTGACAAGAAACAAAAAATTTAGTAAAACATTTTCATAAAAAATACTTCCTTTTTTTCTCACTGTATAGTTCAAGCTGACCTTGAGTTCAGGTATAGCTCAGGGTAACCTCAAACTCGTGGTGTTGCTCTGCCTCAGCCTCCCAGAGTGCTGGGGCTACAGGCATTTGCCACCACATCTAGCCACAAAAAGTTTCTTAAATCAGATTTTTCTTTTTAACTCTTCTTCATGTTTTAATTGGGGCTTCTTCTAAAGAATCAGCTTACTTATGGTCCCAAATATCTTCTATTTATGTCTTTTTTTTTTTTGAGACAGAGTCTTGCCTTGTAGTTCATGTCAGCCTTGAATTTGTTGCTATGTAGCCCAGGCTGGCCTCAAACTCGTAGTGATCCTCCTGCCTCAGACTCCTGAGTGCTGGGATTATAGGTGCCACCATGCCCGGCACAAATTTCTTTTTAACACACAATGTGTACTCATATTGGAATCAAATACCTAAAGGAGTTGGCATCTTGTGACTACAGCCAGGACAACCGTGGAGAGAGTCATGAACAAAAGCATCACAGTCCACGCTGAACACATTCTGGCACACAATGCAAACACAGACATCTTGGTCCTTCAGTTGCCCCTGACTTCCATAACAAAATCTTTCTCCTTTATATTCTTCTAGAGGAATTTCTTGAAAAGCGTCCAAGGGAAATAAATGATGGTAAGACCGTGCCAAATGCAGAGTAGAGACCAAAGTAAGACCACATATTTTACTTTCAACAGGAAGCTCATAGTACTTTGCCTGACACTGTGGGCAAAAAATAGCCACCTAATGTAAGCTCGGCTCAGAGCTGTTATCCAGGTGCGCCATGCTGAAAGAAGGTTTTGCATCTTGATCAAACAAAGTAGCAGTGGTATTCTGTGAAATCCCATATGAATAAGTGAGCATTCAGAACTTGAGCTGGCAGGAGGAGGACTAACATGATGTGTAATTCTTTGTAATGATTTTCATCTAAAATCACATGGTATGTGCCACCAGCCTCCCGTGTGAGCACCGTGCACACCCAAACCTCCACGGACAGCCCAATGACAGACACTGGGATTTTAGTCATTTTCGGAGTCTTAATCAGATCATAAATATTGGATGGATCACAAGTTTTAAGTCTGCTAAAGATGATGATGACTTCTCTACTTTATGCCCTGGCATGTATTTTAGAGTCAGCATGGCCATGCTTAAGGAATTATAAAGAGATGGTTCTCCATGACAGGTCATATCTACAACTTTCTTCAAAGATGTTAAGTATTTCCTCAGGTTTCCTGAAAGTTCGGTCAGCTTTTCAGCTCTTTTACTCTTAGTTACAATTATTCCATTCTGACTGATAGGATTTTGATCAAAATACTCTTCTATGAAGTACTCCAACAACTTTAGAGTACATGTCAGCCTATTAGGCTTTAAATCTTGGTCTTCCGTTGTCCTCGATCTGTCTACTACCACATAAAGGTAACGCATCATTCCAAGTCGAACTTGTCCATAGTGTTCAAATATTCTTTTTCTCTTTGCCTTGAAAATAATATCTTCTATCATAGCTTTAAGTGAGCCAGATTCATCTTCTTTAAGAATTTCCGAAGTTCTCACATGGCCTCCTTCCCATTGCTTAGTTCTTTCAGGTTCTTCATCCATATTTTAAAAAGTGTATTTTCCAGTACTCAGCCTGATGCAGGCGACTCTCTAGTACAATGTTGTTTATCAGAGGTAGTTGGGGCAGGGAACAATGTTGGTTAAGGAATACAAAATTTCAGTTAGACAGGAAAAATAAGTTCAGAAGGTCTACAAACAGCATAGCAACTTCAGTTAATAACATGTATAACTTTTTTTTTTTTTTGCAGTACTGGGGATCGAACTCAGGACCCTGCGCTTGCTAGACAAGTGCTTATTCCACTGAGCTATATCCCCAGCCCCAACATGTATAACTGAAAGTTGCTAAAGGAGTGAAATATCCTAATCACAAAAATAAGTGTATGAGGTAAGGCATATTTAATTAGTTATACTATACACTACTAATAAATGCAATTTTTAATTTGTCAATTTAAAGAAATAGGAAGGGAGGATCAGGAGGAGGAAGGGAAGAGAAGGGAAGGGGAGGGGAGGGGAAGAAACTGGGGGAGGGAAGGGGAAAATTAAGGGCCATAAATTTGTCCTGGCAATTTATGACAGTCCTTTAGATAAGCATCAACAGGAAAAACTGCTGCAAAGTTCCTCTCTAAGTAGCTCATTAATTTAGAGAAAGACCAAGATCCTAAAGGTAGGTACAGATTAAAAATTCTGTTGTTTTATTATTGCTATAGCTAATAGACTACTTGATGGTTTACAGATCAGGAAAGTAAACCTTCTTATAGTTGGTGGTAGAAACTCCAGTTTTAGGACTCAGAAGCATTGCAGAAATTATCATTTTGCTTCTATGTCAGGACATAACTGAAATCTTCAGTCTTTTTAGTACAATCTTCCCACAGTCCATAGAAAGTCCAAGTCATAATAAACTATATTGCTTCTAAGGAAATTAATAACTGGAAATTGAAGACTATTCAGTCCCAAAAGGCTTAAAATATGTTAAATACCTTCAAATTACTCCATAAAGGGAGTGAGACATAGCATGACATGGATAAATTTTACACACAAGGGTGTATATATAACAGGCTAGCAACAAGGGAGGCCCATTCAGAGGAGGAGTTAGAACACTGGCAATATAGGTCGCTGTGCTTGTGCTTTTGAAAAGAAGTGAACTATAAATTCAGTGGAGTAATGCACAGCTTAGCCTTTGAGGCATTATCCTCATCTTCAAAAGATACATCCAGCAGTGCATTAAAATGGACCTGAACATACTTGCACCATTCACAGTCTTTATCCTGCCTACCTAAGCCACCTCTTCTATGTTTACTAGCTAATTATTGATGTTCCTAGATATTAACCCATTTCCTCACCTCCCGACATATAAACTCACTCTTCAGACCGAATAATTAGTCTCCACATTTGGACTTTCCCTTCCCTCCTTACCTATATGTTAGATGCTACGGCACTCGCTTTCCTGCCTTTGCCCTGGCTCTCAAAGCCGTAGCCACCTACCATATCCCTCAGTTCTGAGAACACCAAGTAGGTGACTGTACAGTTCTGGAGTCCAAGAATCAGTGGAAATAGGTGGTGTTCAGTGAAGGTCAGTGTACTCTGGAAGGTAAGACATGATTTTGACATATATTAAAAACTATTTGTCATTACATTTGTCTTTTTAAAAAGAAGGGGTACTGTATTAATCAAAGTTTAAGTCTCCCTGTGATACTTTTATTTGTGGGGCCAATTTTGGGGTTTTTTTTGTTCTTTTGGTATTGGGAGTTCGACTCGGAACCTTATACTTGCCAGGCAGGTACTTGTACTGCTGAGCCATATCCCCGGCCCTGTGGGGCCAGTTTTGAATACTAGTGGATGCTGAACCCTCTTCATGATACCTTTTGAAAGCCAAAAAAGCCACTTTTATCCTCCAACATAAGGTCGTCCTTGTCTATTAACTTTATCCTCCTGATGTATGAGAAATATTATAAAGTAATATTCAATCTTTCTTCAACAATAAATTTTTAAAAATCATGAAGGAGGGTCATCATTCTAAGAATCTCAGAAGAAAGTGCTGGAAATAACCATGAGAATTTATGACTATTTCAGATTCAGTTTTATGAAATCTCCTATTCTGATGGAGCAGAAAGTTTTATTAAAAGTTAAAAAGAAGCGATGAAATACATTTTTTGAGGGACATGAGTTGGGTTCATCACTTGAGTTCCTTAAATCATTGCCATAATGACCAGATTCTCTGACCAGAAATATTTTTAATCCTTAAAAACATTTCAACATTTCTTTGAGAAAAGATAGTATACTGCAAACTTCCTCCAATGTCTAACACTAAAAATAAGGAAGAAAGGGAAAAAGAAAAACTAGGATGTATACATAAGTTATTTAAGATAATTATAAAGTTAGTTTCTCTTAACTCATTGAAAAGAAAGTTCTATGCTAGTATTATTTGGACAAGATATCATGCCTGCATCTTGTACTTTGAATAACTACTATGAAGACAACAATACACAATGTATCAACTATTGTAACTGTCCTACTAACCTATTTTGAAGCTAGGTTTCACTGTTACATTTATCTTTTTTCTCTTTAAAATTAAAAAATAAAAAATAAGCCAAGATCAAAATTTAATATTTATATACTTAGCCAGGAAGGAAAAGGAAGTTACTAATTAATTCAGTTATGAATGTGTCAAAATTCATTTTATTATTTTTAGTTATGTTATAGCATATGTAAATAATGTGGTGGTAATAAATATATGATGTAGTTGGCACATAAAGATTAATCTAGGAAGACAGGTCCACAATTAACACCAAAAAAAGAAGAAACAAATCTATGCTTCTCACAACTTACATTTTAATAAGCCACAGCCATCACATAACTTATATACAGTGTAACATAACTAAAAATAATAAAATGAGTTTGGCACATTCATGACTTTAGCAACCATCATATATAGATAGATATAGAATGTTTTCATCATCCCAAAAAAGTTCCTTGTGCCACTGCTCAAACCCAGGCCACAGGCAGCTAATGTCATTTCTCAGATCATAGATTAGCTTTGTGTTTCCTAGAGATTAGGAAATAAATGGAATTAGGTATAAATGGAATCTTTTTTCATAACTTCGTTTGCTCAGGAGTGTTTGGTTACCATACGGTTTTGTGAATGAGTCCTTCTACGGGTAGTTCTCTCTAGTGCTGAATAACATTATACTGTATAAACATTATACAGAAATTGTTATGTATTGACCTACTGATGAATATTAGGGCTGTTTCCAGTTTTTAAAAAAATATTTCTCAGAGAATGTGCAGAGCAGGGGCAGTGTGGCCACAACTAGAAGCCAGTGGAAACAACTTTTCTGCTCCAGAGAAAAGCAGACCTAGACTGAATCTTATGCAGTCAAAGGCAGCAATGAGAACTTGAGCCATGGGTCATGAGTGGTTGATAAGTACAGGTGAAGCAGCAGCCCGGATAGAGTCTCAGAGCAGAAGTGGGCTGGGCTGTCCTTTTATTTAGGAAAGGCCTCCACACTTGCACCTCAGGGAAGACTGCTTCACTGCTAAGCTCTCAGAGTGGAAGAGGGAAGGGCTGTCCAGTCAAGACAGATGCTGGCAGCTACACAGCAGATGGAGGATTTTTGTCCAGATGTAGGGGCCAGGATCACCCGAACTGCTCCAGTAGGGGTTAAGAGCCCATGGTACTTTTTCCAAGAAAGATCACATACTAGTCTATAAAGCCTGCTTAATATAAAAGAAATGAAATTACTCCATGCATACTATCCAACTACTGTGCAAAGAAAATAATGACCAAAGACAGAAGAAAATTCAGAAAAGGCAAAATCCCCTACAAAAGTAACAGCATAATCAATATGTCACAGAAGAAATCAAAGAAGAAATTTAAAACTTGTAGAAGTTAATGGCAATGACTGTACAACTCAATGAAACCTTTGGGACACTTTGAAAGCACTTCGAAGATGAAACTTCATTGCAGTCAATGTTCAGATTAGAAAAACAGACCAAGCCCAAATACATAACCTTATGAGAAATCTGAAGATACTTTAGAAACAACAGCAAACCGGACCCAGACTAAAACTATGGAGGGAAATTATAAACATGAGAGTGGAAATTAATGTAACTGAAACTAAAAAAAAAACTGTAAAACAAATCAATGAGGTAAAGAAATGATTCTTCAAAATAATACAATAGACAAGCTCTTAGCAAGACTCACTGAGAGTGAGAAAAGACTCACATATATGCAACTGGAAATAACAAAGGTAAAATCACAAAAGACTCCCAAAATCTACAGGATAGTCACTATTTTGAAAAATTATATTCCAACAAATTAGTAAATATTGAGGAAATGGACAGATTTCTAGATATATACAAACTACCAAAGCTATCCCAGAAAGACATAAATATAAATTAAATATAATTACATAAATATAATTAACAACCCAATTATAAGGAAATTAACTCAGTAAAAGAGAATCTACCAACTAAAAAAAAAAACCCAGAACCTGATTATTTCACACCTGAATTCTACAAAACCTTTAAGAATGTTATTGCTCCAGTACTTCTCAACCTATTCAAAGATACTCAAAGAGATGGAGTGCTCCCAAATTCATTTATGGAAGCTTGCTCCCAAGACCCAGGCAAGACATGGGCTAGAGACGTGAACAGACACTTCATAGAAGAAATACAAGTGTACAACAAATATATGAAAAAATGTTCAACATCTCTGGACATTAAGAAAGGCAAATTAAAATGCTAAGAGTCCATCTTATTCTGGAAAGAATAGCAATCATTACAAAATCAAACAATAACAAATGAAGGGAAATGATGAATGGGGGGTAATGAAAAAGGAACTCTCCTATATTGTTGGTGGGAATGCAAACTAGTACAATCATTATGGAAATCAGTACAAAGATCTCCCAAAGAATTAAAATGAGAAATTCCATACAACCCAGCTATCCCTCTGCTGTAGGTATCTTCCTTAAAGTGCTAAAGTCACTAAAATACAGCAAGACTTCCATATCAATGTTTACAGCAGCACAATTCATAACTAAATCCTAGAATCAGCTTTATAGAGACATCAACAGATGATTGGGTAAACAAAATGTAGTATATATAATGGAATACTACTTGGCTATAAAAAAGACAAATCTGAGGCGTTTTTAAGAAAATGGATGCATCTGGAAAACATAATGTGCATGAAACAAATCAGACATGCAAGCTTGAATACCATATAAGATCTCTCATTTGAATGAGGCAAAATACAAAGAATATGATAAAAGATGGATAGAAAGGGACAAAGAGACAGATCTCATCCAACAGGGGAAGGATCAAAGGGAGCAAGGACAGGATTCAGGAGGAAAGGAAAGGGAAATGAGAAATACCAATACAGGAACCTAACAACCCAAATTAATGTAAACATTATAAGCCACAACGTGTGCTAAAGCAAATAATACCAACAAGCATGAACGACGGGCCAGGGAACCAGAAGAGAGAGAAAGGGAAGGGATGGGAAAGGGACTTTTAAAAAACGGTAATGTACACATGCAGTCCTTCTCCAAGATGACTGCAAACTGCACGAAGTACAAACGCGGACTAATAAAATAAAACAGAAAAAACTTTGCAAAAATATTTCTCACAATGAATAAAGATGCTATAAAAATTTCTATACCAGAATTTGGAGAATATATATTTTCACTTGTTCACAAATATTTAGGACTAGAATTACCATATCACATAGTGTATATATTTTAATTTTTAAGTCATTGTTAAATTTTTTCAGCCAGGTGTGGTGGCACACGTCCGTAATCCCAGCACTCGGGAGGCAGAGGCACGATGATCGTTGCAAGTTCAAAACCAGCCTGGGCTACAAAGTGAGTTCAAGGCCAGCCTGAACTGTATGGCGAGACTCTGTCTCAAAAGACAAAAAAAAAATTTTTTTTCAAAGTCAGTGTATTTCCTCTGTGCTTACAAGTACGGTACTGAGAGTTCTAGGTGCTGCGTATTGCACCAGCATTTGATATCAGCAGTGTTTTTAATTTTAACCTTTCAAGAAGGGGTAATCTAGTGTGTAATTACAATTTTACTTTGCGTTTCTCTAATGAATGATGATATTGAGTAAATTTTCTTGTGCTTATTTACCATTCTTCTTTGTTAAAAAAATACCTCTTCAAATTTTAGCCCACTTTTTAAAAGGGAATCTTCGCTCTTCTTATTGATTAGTACGAGTTGTTTTTTATTCTAGAGACAATTATTCTTCAGATATGTTATGAGTATTTTCTGTCACCTTCAGCTAGTCCTTTCATTATCTTTACACTGATGCTATAGGTACAGTATTTAATTCTGAAATCTATTTATCAATTTTTTTCCTGTTTTTGGGTCATGCTTTACATGTGCTGACTAAAAAAAATTCTTTTCCAAAGGCATAAAGAGTTTTTCTATATTTTCTTTTTCAGAAGCTTTATAATTTAGCCTTTACACTTATATCTGTGACTCATTTAGAATTAATTGCTGTATGTGGCATGAAGCACAGTTCAAGGGTTGTTTGTTTTTTTTTTTGTAAATATCTAGGTGTTCTGCTACCTTTTATTGAGAAGACTTTCCATTCTCCTTAAATTAGTTCAGCACCTTTGTCACCAGTCAATGCACCACATATGTACAGATCAACTTCAAAATGCTAACTTTTGTGAATGAATACTGTTGGCCTATCCTAATAATAACAACATACTATATTGAGTAATATAACTTTACTGTAAATCTTGAAATCACACAGTGTAAGCTTGCTAACTTTGGGAGTTTTTTCAATATTCCCTTGGTCCTTATATGTTGGTTACATCTTCATATAAATTTTACAATCAGTTGGTCCACTTCTGCAAAACAAAATTTTCCCTAAGATTTTAGATGGATTGATAGTATTATATTTAATCTGTAGAAAAATTTGAAAAGTGGCCTCTTAATAGGGCTGAATCTTTCAATAAACATAAATGTAGGACATACCTCTCAACCTTATTTTATTTTTTCAATGTTTTGTAGTTTTACTATATAGATATTGCAGATTTAATAAGTTTTTCCCAAGTATTTTATTTTTCACAATACTTAAATGGTACTTTTATTTCAATTTTTCTCATTGCTAGAACATTTAAATGCATCATTTTTCTTGTATTGTGTGACATTCCTATATTCATCCTGATACCTTTTAAAATAATATTTCATTTCATTACATTAAAGAAAAAAGAAACACAGAATGTTATGTTATAAATTCATCAGAGCTGTTAAAATTATCAAATACACACAAACTGAACAGTAATAACCACAGGTTATCTAGTACTGATCATTCTTTCATAAATATGATCTTCCAGTATAAAGATAACACAATTCTGGGTCAGGGATAGGCAATGGCTGATGAGCATAGGAAAAGTCCTGAAAAAATCCAAGTAATCACTTTGCTTCAGTTAAGTCAAATGAATGCATGAGTTCAAATCAAAAGGAAAAATTTGCACATAGTATGTGTTATGGCTTGTGTCAAAACGTTCCCCTAAAGCCTCATGCAGTCACAGAAGAGGCTGGGTCTGGAGTATGTGGTGCTGGGATCAAGGCTGTGTGATGACTGAATCAGTCAAGGGTGTGAGTGCCACAGCGACCCTATGGCGGAGAGCCTGCGTGAAATACAACAGACAGAAAGGGGCTACTGTGGTCTCACCTGCCTGCTTGCTGTGGGCTATTTCTCTTCTCTGATGCCGCTCTGCTGTGCCATCCTGCTTTGCAGCCATTTGGCTATGGACTGAAATCTCTACAAACTGTGAGCCAAATAAACCTTTCCTCCTTTAAATTTTGGTATCAGGTATTTTGTTTCAACAATGAGAAAAGTAACCAAGACAGTATAACTTCAAACCCACCATAATTTTAGGATTATAGAAAATAAATTATGGAGCAGAGCATTATATATCACTTATATCATAATAAGTCCCATTGTAAGCACATGTCCTGCATTATTTAATTCTCAGAACAAACTATGAGATATTCCTCATTTTATAGAAAGGATATAAGCTAAATAATTTATCTAAGTGTCCATGACCAGCAAATATTTAAGCAAAATTCAATCCAAAATCTGATTTCCATGGTCTATGTGATACTTTTTCATTATTTGCAACATGAGATCAAAAAGAGATGCAAGAATTATTTTTAAATATACAGTACCAAAAAATAATTCGGTGCTTTTTATGTACTAGGAAAAACAATTTATTGACCAATTTTGCATACTTATATCTGGTAATCTGAACAACTACTTTGAAAATAACAACTATTGCTGAATTCCTACCATCTTGTTTATAGTGAAGCTCTGAATCATTTCTAATGTTTTTATTACTTTTCATTCTCTTTAATTGTTTGATCAATCTTGCGTTCTTACATCTGGTAATCTGAGCCACTTCTATGAAGATAACAATATGTAATATAACAACCATTGTTAAGTTTTATCATCTTGTTTTAAAATTCTGTATAATTTTTGTTTTTGTGTTGTTTTGTTTTTCTCTTTGTAGTTATTTTATTATTGTTTATCTATTTAAAATTTAAAAAATAATTTAGCAATTTTTTAAGAACTCAAAACTCCACAAAAATTAAAGCATTTTTTCTGCCCCAATTAATAAACTTCAACATTAAAACACAAGAATCATGAGAAAACAAGGCAAGATGCTTCTAAATATTTAAAACTCTCTACAAGGTGACTTCACAGAGCCAGCTGAAGTGAATGAAAATCTTGAGGAAGAATTTTAAAAATGAATATTTAAAGTGGTTAAGGAGATCAAACGAGAGACAAATAAGCAAATGAGCCAATTACCAAAATGATCAGTACATGTAAAGGAGACATAAATAAGCAGCTGAATTAAAGAAGACAGTGCAGGGCATAAAAAGCACTTCAATAAAGTGATGCTATGAAAAATACACCTAACAGAAATCCTGGACATGAGACCTCAGGGTTGCAAATAAAAATCCAAATTTTCAAATAAAATTACCAGTAGAAAAGATCAGTGAGAAGAAAGGGTATCGGGACTTGAAGACATGATGGATGTACTAAAACATTCAGTGAGGAATATTACAAAACTAACAAGAAACAATCAAAAGACTATCCAAGAATACTTGATTCTAAAAGGCACAAACTTAAGAATCATCAGTATCTCAGTGAACTAAAAGTTAATGGAATAAAAATTTATTCACTGAAATTATTGTGGAACATTTCTCAAATCTGAGGACTATGATCAACACCCAAGTAAAGAAGGTATTTGAAACCACAAATAGATACAACCAGAAAAGAATCTCTCCATGATACTTCAAAGTCAAAATGTCAAAAACTCAGAAAAAAGAAAGACTATCACGATTACGAAGAGACATTGCCAAGTCACTCATAAAAGTAACTCAGTAAGAATAACAACATAGCTGTCAACAGAAACCCTAAAAGTCAGCAGGGCTTAGAAGCAGGCTTTCTAGCCCTAAAGGGAAATTGGCAACCCAGATAACTATATCCTGCAAAGATATCCTTCAAAATTGAGGAAGAAATAAATACCTTCCATGATAAGGATAAAAACAAATTCATGACTGCCAAACCAGAAATGCAGAAAGTATTTTTAATAGCCACAATAGTTTATTTACATTGAACTCTCTATAAATAACCAATTTTACACATCAGAAATGGCATCAAAAGTATGAATTACAACACAAGTGACAGTATGAAATGGGCGTAAAACAAAACTCAGGTGGACATACAAGGAATTTCTCTTTTTAGTTTAGTAAAACTAGCTTAAACTTTGTTAAAGAAAGAACTATCTTTTAGGAGAACTTTAGGGCCTCCAGTTGAAGTTTGAATTTCAGTGTTGTATCCCATGTAGGAAAAAAAATAAGACTTAATTTTCCCCCCACACTCCAAAACACTATAATTTCACTCTTGAAACTTCATGCCAACCGTCTCAACAAACCAAATGAGAGTTCATCTAAAAGAGGGGACAATAAAATTAGGACCTCAGGGAAAGGAGAGTCAAAAAGAATCCACTTAAGCCTAGACAGGCTTATAACTCACAAATTACTACCAGTATGTGGAAAATTCAATATCTAAGGAGTCCCTTGTGTAGGATAGCAACATAAAGGTTAAATTTGCTAACCCATACCCAAACTTAGGAACCTAACAAAGGCTGAAACCAAGAAAAATCTGAGCAAGACCATAGAAAGACACTGATTGGAACATTGTTTTCTTTTGAGGGGACATATTATAAAGAATACAACATAGGTCAGTGTAGAAACATGAAAGAGCTTGCCCATTAAAATAATGGAGAACAAAGAACACCTGGTCCATTTTTTCTAGAAATCTTCTTAAGATGTAAGGGAAGCCCCTTGTTGAATAAGTCCTATTTCTCTTTATATTTTTGCTGCAATAAAGTTTACAGTAGATTATCTTATAGGGAATCACCTCTTCTAAACAAATGAAGTTACAAATAATCACACACACACACACACACACACACACACACACACACACAAACACACAAACACTGCACAGGAATGCAGTGTTCAGCAATGGAATGCCCCTGAGAAGCTTCTTTTCCCACAATGGTATCCCATTCTCCCATGCTCCACTGATGGGCTGGCAACACACCCTACGTGCCTTTCTCCTCTAAAAGTGCTAATAATCTAAGGACATCTCTTTAAAGACAAAAGGCCCTAGATTAGACCCCTACTTGTTTTCACACAATAGTCCTCAAGACTAATGAAGTCAATTCCAATGTATTTAAGACCAGCGGTCTGAGCTCTATTTTCCTTTCGAGTACCTTGCACTGAGCCCAGAGGTGCCTAGGTATCACATCCTGAAAATTGTTTAACAGTGGCAAAAATATTAATACAACCCTAAACAGAGAAGACAAACACAAAAGCACCCATTAAGCCAGGGGGTAAATAAATCTCACTGGGAAAGAAGTTCAATGAACAGAAAACAGAATTGAAATAAGACGGGGGAAAGACAGGAATCACGATAAGCTTTTTTTTTTTATTTACTTTTTAAAGTAAAAAAAGAAAAAGGAAAACATTAACAAAGAGACACAAAGTAGCACAAGAACAGTACAGTCAAAATTGAATTATAGACAGAGTGACAGGGGAATTAACAATGGTTGCTGTATCACATATTGATAACTTCAAAGTGCAGGCTCAGGAAAACACATATAGATATACAATCTTGATCAAACAACCAATCATTAACTGTTCCTTATCATAAAGTAACATAAATCAATAGTGGAACCATGTTAGCCATCCTGCATATACATATATACATACATATTTGTCCCTTTATTCCTTTTCTCCTGCCCGTCAATCCATTTACTCTTTACTTTTGATCAGATTCCCTTCATACCTCCTAATTTATATTCCCACTTTCAGGTTCTTACACTAGTGATACAATATGTTTCTTGCTTAGTTCTTCTGATTTATTTCACTTGGGAGTATGGTGTCCAATAATTTATATTCCCACTTTCAGGTTCTTACACTAGTGATACGATACTTTTCTTGCTTATGTTCCTCTGATTTATTTCACTTATAAGTATGGTGTCTAATTGTGACCATTTGCCTATAAAAACCCCAAATTTGTCTTTCTTTATAGCTAATATTCCACTATATAAAAATGCCGCCATTTTTTAATCCAGTCCTCTGTGGATGGACGTTTGGGTTGCTTCCACAATTTAGCTATTACAAATTGTGCTGCTATAAACATTGATGCACATATATCGCAGTGATATGAAATACCCAGAAGGGGAATAGCTGGGTTGAATGAGACCTCTAGACCTAGCATGAGGATCACGATAAGCCTTTTAATAACACTTGATGTAAATGTTCTTAGCTTTCCAATTAAAAGGCACTAATTAGCATATTGAATTGTTTAAAAAGGCCTCAAAACAAACTGAAAGTGAAAGGATGACAAATGATATTCCAAACAGCTTGAACACTAAGGCAAGCAAGAGTAGCCATACTTATAACTGACAAAGTTGATTTTAAACCAAAACTGGTCAAAAGAGACAAAGAAGGGTATTACAAGTTGGTAAAGAGAACAATTCACTAAGAGATAACTTAGTAAATATATATGCACTCAACATCATCATACCAAATTTCCTAAAACAAACTCTATTTGACTCAACATCACTCAACATCATCATACCAAATTTCCTAAAACAAACTCTATTTGACATAAAAGGTTTAATAGATATCAATACAATCATAGTAGGGGACTTCAATACTCCACTCACAAATAGGGTAACTGCACACACATTTTAAAAAGATTAATAAGAGTTAAATTACACCATGGAACAAACGGATCATGGGTTTTGTTTTGTTTGGTTGGTATTGGGAATTGAATTCATGACCTCGCACTTGCCAGGCAGGTGCTGCACCTGTGAGCTAAATCGCTGGCCCAAAACAAATGGATTTAACAGATATATTCAGATTGTTTAATACAGCAACAGCAGAATATTCATTCTTTTCATCAGCCATGGAACTCTTTTAAAAATAGACACATTTTAGGCTAAAAACCAAGTTTAAAAGAACTAAAATAATCTCCTACATCCTATCAGATTACAAGAAATCAACAGTAAAAGAAACCATAGAAAATATACAAACACATCAACATTAAACACTCTTGAGCAATGGCTTGTCAAAGAAATCAAAAAGAGATTTAATAAACACTGTTGACCAATGGATCATCAAAGAAATCAAGAGATTTAATAATTCCTAGAATCAGATGATAATTGTTATAAAACATATCCAGATCTGTGGGGCATAATGAAAGCAGTAATAAGAGGAATGTTCATACCTGTGAATGCCTATTTTAGAAAAACAGAGCAATCCCAAATAACCAAGGTCCCAGGAAAACAAGACAAACCAACTCCCAAAGCCAGGAGATCACAGCAGAAATTAATGAAACTATTTCTAAAATTAAAAAGGAGAAAGGATCAATAAATCAAAATGTTAGCTCTTTAAAAAGATAAACAAGATTGATAAACTCTTAGCCAAATTTAACAGAAGATAGTGGAAGATCTATATTAATGAAATAAAAATGAAAGGGCAAAATTACAATAGGTATCACTGAAATCCAAAGGATTATTAGAAACTATTTGAAAATTTTTATTCCAATAAACTGGAGTCTAGAAGAAATGGCTAAATTTCTGGTTACACATGACTAAACAAAATTGAATAAAGAACACACAAAAAGGCAAATAGACCAATAACAAGCAATGAAATTGATGCAGCAATAAGTACTCTGCCAATGAAGTAAAATCCAGAACCTAATGGATTTTACCAGAGGTTTAATGAAGAACTAACATCAATGTTCCTCAAACTTTTTCATGTAATTGACAGTGAAAGAATGCTTCCCAACTCATTGTATGAGGCTGGTATTACCCTGGTACTCAAAATTGGTGAGAACTCAAGGAGGGAGGGAGGGAGGGAGGGAGGGAGGGAGGAAGGAAGGATGGATGGATGGATGGATGGATGGATGGATGGATGGATGGGAGGGAGGGAGGGAGGGAGGAAGGGAGGAAGGGAGGGAGGGAGGAAGGGAGGGAGGGAGAGATGGAAGAAGGCCACAGGCCATTATTTTGGCACCACATAAATAAAGGATAAAATCAAATAATCATCTCCAAAGATGCAAAAAAGAGCCTTTAACAAAATCCAGCATACCTTCATGATATAAACCCTGAAGAAAATCAGTACACGGCAAACTCACCTCAAATTGATTAAAGCCATGTATGAAAACCAACAGGCAAAACATTATAAAATTGGGGGGAGGGGAGACTGAAAGCATTCCTTCTGTAATCATTCCAGCATACTGCTTGATCCCACACCCCTTCCCTACTGCCTACCTCTAACACAGAGCTCAGTGATGAGTTTGCTTTTCCCACCTGCCACTGTGATCAAAGGTACATTTTGTTTATATCCTATTTTCAGACAAAGTGGACTTGAAGCCAAAATGAAGAGGCAAAGAGGGTCACTACATATTGGTTAAGGAAACAATTCAATCAAAAGGTATAACAATTATAAATATAAATGCAGGAAACATCAGTGCACCAAACATCAAAAACTAAACACTACTGAATGTAAAAGATCACAAAAACATCAATACAATTATAGTGGGAGATCTTCAATGAACACCTCCAAAGCTTTCCAAACTCTGCCCAGAAGCCAGTTCAAAAGGCTCCTGTAGCACATGGCAACATAACATCACAGCAGCTGCCCCACTTTTCTAGGACCAAAATCTATCTTAGCTAGTTTCTTGTTGCTGAAACAAAATATTCCCACAAGTTACAGAAGAAAAGCTTTGCCTTCACTCATGCTTTGTAGAGATTTCAGTCCACAGATGGCTAGCTCCAAGGCAGGCACCACTGCACGACAGAGGAGAAGCAGCCCACGGCATGCAAACAGGAAGCAGCAAGTAGTCACAGCAGTAGCAGTCTCGAGCCTGTTTCCTTTTTATTCTAATTAGGCAACAAATATGTTGACTGGTGCCACTCACACCCAAGGTGGGCCTTCCTGTCATACATACATAGAGCTGTGCTAAACCAAGCAGTGGACTAACTTAGTTATCAGACATCCTTAATCCATATTCATACACCCTCAAAAGCCACCCCCAAAAGCCCAGCTGGGAGCACATGAGGAATTGGGGGGCATTTTAGATACAAACCATAACACACAGTGACAAAAGCAGATATGCATGCCAGTGAGATAGAGTAAGACCGGCACATCTATACGCACCTAATTTTTCACAAAGGGGCAAAAAAAAATGTGGAGAGAGGATAGCTTCTTTAAAAGTGCTGCTGGGAAAGCTGGATATATACTGCAGAAGATCGAATCTAAATGCATACCCTGCATTTCAAGTAACTTTTGTGAACTTTGTAACTTTGTAACTTTTGTAACTTTGTTCCACAAGATGAACAAACATTTCCAATAAATTTTAACTTGATATCCAAAATGTGACATGATCACAACTGAACCAATGGCGCTTGCTCTCTCTCTCTCTCACTGTCTCTCTCTCAGTGGGGTTGTGGGTGACCCTCTCCCAACAGCGAAAAGTTATGAAGATCTTTTCTGTAGAGGAGAAGGAGGAGAACAAGGCAGAGGAATCGCTTCAAATGAGATCAGGGAGATGTGTAAAATATGGGGAAGAGTACAAATGTTTACAGGACTGTAGCAGCACGTACCATAAGGCTGTAGGGGCACAAGCGATGAATCTGTTTGAGGACAGCGCAGTTATCACATTTCCCTGAAATCCTCAAAAGGAGGCAAAAACAAGCATCACTGGATAGGTTCCTTGTTAAAGTTGCATGACAAGAAATAGATTCTATTGAGCCAAATGACTGCAGTGATTCTATCAGCGATAGTGAAAATCCCACATAATAACCTGCCTCTGGAAAGGAAGGGAGGGAAAAGAAAAACTGAAAAGAAGAAAATATGGCAACAAAGCTTTTGTAAATAGGAAGGAGAAGAAGGGTTGAAAGGAGAGATAGGGGAATGGAGGGAGAAAGAATCAAGGTACAATGTGTACAGGTACGATCCCCTACGATAAATGTGAGCATTATGCACACCTACCGTGTACCAATAAACTTATTTTTTAAAAATAACCCTCCTCTTTCGTCTCCCTGACACCAGCCACAAAGATTTTCATAGGTAAGTATAGGTTAATTTATTTTTCTTTAAATCTTGTATTTTCATTATTCTTTTATTTTATATTACAGTAGTCTACTCATTTTTATATTAACATTTTGGGTTGCAGAGTGTATGATCTGAGTTGTCATTATTTCTTATGGGGAAATTTGTTTTGATATGCAAGTGGCCTGCATTACAGGTATGTTTCCAGAGTGAATTACACTCACTCACAAACCAAGGTTTTACTGTATCTTTGTAGTAAAATCAGATCAAAATGGATCAAATGTCTAGATATAAAATAAGAAACTGAAAATGCTGGGACATAGGGGAAACACTGAACCCAAAATGCACAAGCAAAGAGATTCTGAATATAATTCTAATAGCACAAGAAATAATACCAAGAATCAACAAATAGTACTACATCAAATTATCATGCTTCTACACAGCAAAGCAAACAATCAACAGAATGAGAAAGAAATTGTGCTACTTAATTTTCTAATAGAGGAATAGTATCTAAAATATACAGAGAATTCAAAAAAATTAGCCTCCCCCAAAAATGGCCCAATCAAAAAGAGCAAATGAACTGAGCAGACACTCTTTAAAAATATAAATAGCTAATAAGTACATGAAAAAAATGTTCAGTATGTTTTAGTCATTAAGGAAATACAAATCAAAACAACTTTGAGAATCCACCTTTCTCCTGCCAAAAAGGTTATTGTTGTAGATTGTGTCTAGATGTCTTCCCAAAGCCTCATGTGGTGAGAGATGGGGTTTTTTAGAGATGGCTGGATCTTGAGTGTGTGATGCTGGTGTTAAGTGTGTGATGCTCAGATCAATGATGTGTGATTGCTGAATCAGTCCACTGACTGGCTTGGCATAGTCTGGGTGTGGATAACGGGAAGGCCCTCCCTGGGTGTGAGTGCTGCCCGCCCTAAGGCAACGCAGCCTGGATAGAATATAAGGCAAAAAAGGAGCTGCTACTGTCACACACTACTGCTTGCTGCTTTGCGGCTTGGCTGCCTGCTGCTGCTATGGACTCTTTCTCTTCTACCAGGCCACCCTGCCTTGGAGCCAGCCAACTATAAAAGCAACACTCTACAAACTGTGAGGCAAAATAAACCTTTGCTCCTCTAACTTTAGGAGTTGGGTATTTTGTCTGAGCAACAAGAAAAGTAACTAAGACTGCTATCGTCAAGAATACAAAAACAAATGTATGCTGGTGAGGGTGCAGAGGCGGTAGCAGGTGCACTCCTACATTGTTGGTGGGAATGTAAATTAACACAAACACTATGGAAACCAGCATAGAGATTCCTCAAAACAAATGAAAATTTAAAATAACATAATACCACCCCCAAATTACTATCTAATACATTTTGCATAAATGGAGTAGATTTACACCACAAGAGAGTTCTGTAAAATGAACTATCAGAATAAACTGAAAAACTTCATAGCTCTGCTTAAAAATGATTAATACAATTTTTGTGGAATCTGCACTGCTCTAGATTGCATTAAAAGCCCTCCATTATTTAAAATAACCTTGGTTCTTAGTACTCACTAAAATAATACCACTAGCTGCACAAGTTTGTCTCCTCGCTTTTGTTTTCAACTTCTACTAAAAATATCTTCATCTACTCTTTCCTTTAAAAACTAGTTCAATATATTTTACTCCTTCATTCAATTACTGTTTTAACCTACCATACTTAGGGATTTAAAACAATAAGGCATAACCCCTGACCTTAAGAATGACATGGTCTGGTGGCAGGAATAGCCCTCTCAAAACACAACTATAAGACAGTGTTATAAATATCATGGCCAAAGTAGACGTAGACTGCTGAATTGATCGCAAAGGATGAGTAGGAGTCACGCACATAATGAAAAGGTGTTCCAGAAGAAAGATTGGCTTATATAGGAGAGTGGTGGGGATGAGGGAAATAATGAATTAAGAAACTGAGGAAGTTCAATAATGACTGAAGTCTAGAAATGCCAAGGAATTGTAAAATATGAAGTTGGAGTAGTAAAGGGTGTAATTATAATCGCTTTGCACAAAGCCCAACCCAGTATACTCCTGTGTTTCACATACATGCTAGTTTTAGCCATTACAGATTTGTTACTTATAATTCATTCATTCATTCATTTAGCAAATACTAGGAGAGACACCATGTATTTTTCTAATTGTTTCCTGTGTGTGATTTGTATTTCAAAGTAGATACCAAATAAAACCCAGGTGTTTTTTACAAATTTCTGAAACCCTAATACAACTGAAGTAATGCTGAGCATACAATATTTGCTTTACTTGATGCTTCTTGAACTAAAATATTAATAACAATCATTATCAAGTTATTTAAAATTATTAACTTAGGTTTTACTTTGGCTATAATCTTACATTTGCAAAGGTAAATAACACACGTACAAGATTATACTGGCAAATACTTTTACAGTGTGTCTCTGCAGGTGGGGCCCTCTAGGCATCCAGGAGCTCGCCCTCCATCTCCCACTCCAGGGAAGCTCCCCGAAGTAAAGTTCTGTCTATGCTCAGAAGTTCAAATGCCCTTCTTCTTCACCATCCATCTACTTTTCAATTTGCTCCCACCTGTTATCTTCAACCCAGGCTGCCTTAGTCATCCTTCCCATTGCTGAGAAAAACACCTGACACTGGGCTTAAAGAAGAAAGGCTTAGCTCAGCCCAGTTTGCACAGAGTAGCCCATAACGCTGGCTCCAAGGCGAGAGCGGCATGGCCAAGGAGTATCAAAGAGCAGGCCGACAGACGGAGCCAGCAGCAAGCAGCAGGCTCTTTCCATCCCTTACACTCTGTCTGTGCTACCCGCCCTTAGGGCAGGTAGGATTCACACCCAGGGTGGGACACCCTTAACCCTACCTGGAACAGCGCCAAGTCAATCAGTGGACTAATTTAGCAATTACCTATCCTTGATCCCAGCATCACACACTTTGGATCCAGCCACCTCTGAGAAGCCCCATCTATGATGGCAAAGGCTTTTCAGGGACATCTAGACACAAACCATAACATAGGCTATCTAAAGTACTTTGCTAAAATAACCAAATGGAAAGATCCGGGGAAGATGGCGACCAGGTGAGCAGCAAGGGAGCGAACCTCCTTAATAAACACCACCAGCTCGAGACAGACTTGGCGAGCGTGAACGCCGGGACCTCGGCTGGGAAGTTTAAACTGGGCGTATTTCCCTGAGATGCCGGGGGAGATGTGGTAGAGCGGACCAGGCTGCCGGGGCGAGACGTGGGAAAGACCCAGACGCTGGGAGCCAGGGACGATCCCCGTGGGGAAGAAGCTTGGCTCGGTCCAAGCTCAGTGGGAGCGCAGCCGCCTCGGTCCCTCCCACCTCCCGAGCCGGTGCAGCCCCCCGGCGACTCCCGACAGAGATCGGCTTGCTAGCGGCGGAGACGCCCAGCGGTCCCACGTTTCGCGCGTGTCTGGTGGGCCGCGCGGAGAGCCCCAAGCTCCGGGAGCGGAGAGAAAGATTTACTGGGTCCTAGTGCCCTGAGAGCACGGACGGCTCGATCCCTCCCG
>PVLD010011208.1:0-66444 GCA_004027595.1 Dinomys branickii
TCTGTGAGGTATGTTAACGGTAGTTTGATGGGAATTGCATTGAATCTGTACAACAGTTTTGGTAGTATGGCCATTTTTACAATGTTAGTTCTTCCTAACCATGTGCATGGTATGTTTTTCCATTTATTGAAATCCTCTTCAATCTCCTTTTTCAGGGTACTGTAGTTTTCACTGAATAAATCTTTCACATTCTTTGTTAGATTGATTCCTAAGTATTTCAATTTCTTGGTTGCTATTGTAAAAGGTATAGTTTCCTCAATTTCTCTCTCAGTCTGTTTGTTGTTCGTGTACAGGAATGCTATTGATTTTTGGGTGTTGACTTTGTATCCGGCTACGTTGCTGAATTTGTCAATTAATTCCAGGAGTTTTCTTGTGGAGTTTTTGGGGTCCTCCATGTGTAGTATCATGTCATCTGCAAATAGTGATAGTTATCGCTTCTCGGCCTTTTGGCTAAGATCAAGTATAGTAAATACATTCTTATAGTGCAGTAATAAATACATTAAGCAAAAAAGTCAGTAGAAATATAGAAGCTATGAGTACATTTATTTTTCTTTTTTGCAGTGCTAGGGATAGACTCCAGCACTTCTCACATTCAATACACAGTTTAAAAGCTAGATTTAATTGAACCCTGAAGGAACAACTGGGGAATAACATTTTTTGTGTGTTAATAAGGAACATTAAACAAAGCCTAAACAATTTTCAAATAATCTGTATTACACAGACTGTGGCTAATGATCATAATGCATTTTGGTTAGAGAACACTAACAAATGGATAACTAGAAAAAAAATATCATGTGTGATGGCATAGCCTTGTAATCTTTGCCACTCCAGAGGCTGAGGCAAGAAGATAGTAGGTTTGAGCCCAGCCTGGGCAACATAATGAGACTGTTTCAAAATAAAAAATAAAAAAGGCTGGTGATATATCTTCGAGGCAGCGCACATGACCAGTATCTACACGTGCCTGAGTTCAGCCCCCAGTAACACACACACGCACGTGTGCACATAGGCACAGACACTGAAAGCAAATCGGACCTCTAGCTCACATGTCAAAAAGGGGATTGTAATGGAGGTCAAAAAATGCTTAATACTGAACAATATGGAAAATACTATATAACAAAACTGTGGGATATAGATAAGATGCTGCAGAAAAATTTATAGGCTGAAATGTGTGTATTTATAAAGAAGATTACAAATACAGAACTAAGCTTACTCCATCTTAGAAACAGGAAAAGATGAGATTAACCAATGACAGTAAAAGGAAGCAAATAAGAATGACAGCAAAGTCAAGATAATTAGAAACTTATACAACATAGAGAATCAGAAAAGTCATAACTAAATACTTCAAAAAGACCAATATAATAGCCAAATATCTGATGAGATATGTAGAAAAATTTAAAAACGTTAAGCATGCAAAATGGGATGCCATAAAAATATAACACAGAATAAAAAAGTAATAAGAAACTTTATTAACAAAGTTATGGGAATGTTGGAGACATAAAATGAAGAAATTCCTGTAAAAATTGCCAGAAATGGTGAAAAGCAAAATAGAAAACAGGAACAGTTCTATAATAATTTTAAAAACTGAGATAGTAATTTAAAATTCTTCCCAATAGAAAATATAGGGTCAGAAAATTATACCCATGAATTATAACAAACATTTAATAAGCAGGCCATTCCAAGGTTGTAAAAGGTTTTTTTTTTTTTTTTTGCACAAGTTATTTCAGGGATTATAAAAAGGAGCAGAACCCCAAGTCACATTATGAGGCCAGTACAATTTCATACCTAAGCCTAAAACGATCAACAAATAAAAGAAAATTTCATACAATCTCATTCATAAACATTGATACAAAATTTTAAACAAAATATTAGCACGAGTGATAAAAGAAATGTATCAATAAATGTAACTTCATATTCAAATTAAAAGACAAAGGGCATATGGTTAACTCAGGAGTTGTAGAAATGTGTTTGGTTAAAATTTAACATCCACTGATTATTTTACTTAAAATACTTTATCATAAGCTAGGAAGGAATTTTCTAAAAAATGATATGAAGGATCTAAAACAACCTCTTATCTAACAGTACTGAATAGTTTAAGATGTTTAAACTTTTGTTTGAAAGCAGGAATAAGCTAAGGATGCCTGCTTTGACTACTTGTATTCAATATTATGTTCTAATCCAAACCAGGTGAGTTATACAAGAAAAAAATAGAAGTTGTAAAGATCACAAATGAGTGAATAAAATTATCATTATTTGTGAATGTTATGATTGTTTCTGAAGAGTATTCAAAGGGACTTGCAGATTATTCAAATTAGGGTAACTTAATAAAGCTCCTGGATACAGAATTCAATGTGGATGTTGGCAATTTCACCGTTATACCACAGAACTAAATGTAAGGGAAATGCAAAATAAATCTAATAAAAGATATGCAAGGCATGGGAGAAAATGTTATCAGTGTAGTGAAAGACAATAAGGAAGAAGGAAATAGGTGGAGAAAATAGCTTATCCACAAATAAGACTCAAAACTATTCCAGTATCAGTGTTTTGCAATTTCTGTGCCAACTTTGATGAGGTTTTTTTAAAAAATTAAACTTGATAAGTAGGTTATAAAGTTATATGAATAAACAAAGGACACCCCTGAAGAAAAATACTGGTGTGGGAGACCTCTACGAAGTTTTACAATATGTTATAAAATTATAATAATTATCACTGTGTTCTTTTGTTGCAGAAACAACCCTTTGGGACAGCCCAGTCAAACAAACTGGAAGGGCCAGAAGCGGACCCACGAATATATGGAAACTTCATATGTAGTAGCTCTTACTGCAAATATGTAGGAAAGGATCATCCTTTGCTTAACTCTTCCTTGAAGCATTGGGGGTGTTGCAGAAACATAATAAACCACAATCTTGTCAGAAATCACACACAAAATATCACTTCTGCAAACATGAAAGGGTTCATGTGAAAGGACAAACTGTAAAATATTCAGAAAAATAATAGAAAAGAATTTTGTTAAGATCTCACAGTAGGAAAGGATTTCCTAAATAAGACTCCAAAACTATATTACAAGGGAAACTATAAATTCAGCTTTGTCACCCTTAAGACTTTTCATCGTGAGAGGCAACAATGAAAGGAGAAACAACCATTAGCAGAGGAAGTCTCAAAGGAGTAGTGTTCAGGAAACACACAATACTCTCATAAATCAATAAGAAAACAAAAAACGCCAGAAAAATCCAGTAGGAAAACAGACAAGAGGTATGAAAAGTCAGTTATCAACAGATAGGAAGAAAATAATGACCAATATGAGGAAACATGTTCGGCCTCAAAAAAATTCAGGAAAACAGCTAATTAAAACCACAGTGAGTTCTCTTACACCACAGATGGTCAAAATTTGAAGTCAGTTTATTTAAAAGATAACTGACTAATGAGAAATTAATAATAATGTGTTGCAGAGTTTTAAAGATACATAAAAATGAAAGGTACCACAAACTTAGCAAAACGAAAGCCAGGTTGGGTGACACACACCTGTACCTCCAACACCTGAAACTAGGAGGATTGCAATTTTGAGGCCAGCCCGAGCTACAAATGTAGTTCAAGGTCAACCTTGACTGTAGAGCAAGGTTTCCTCTCAGAGAAACAAAGGAGGAATAAAAAGGCAAAAATTGTGGGGGAAGAGGAAGAGAAGCAGTCTGTTTATGTTATTTTGCCTTTGCTGTACCACCGACTACATGGCTTAAACAACAGAGATGCACTGCCTTTGGGGTGGGAAGCTAGAAGTCTGAAATCAAGGCACCTGCAAATTTGGTTACTCCTGAAGACTGTGAGAGTCGATCTATTTTGCACTGCTCCCCCGGTTTCTGGTGGTTTCTTGGCATGCACTGGCATTCCTTGGCTTGTAGGAACATCACCCAACCTTTGCTTTATCTCTGTGTCCAACTTCCCTTTCTTAGAGGATCTCACATTGAATTAGAGGCCCGTTCTACTCTAGTGCAATTTCATCCAGCTTACTAATCATAATTCCCACCATCGTGCTGTCAAATAAGTCTATATGCTGTGGTACAAGAGTTTAGGGTTTCAGCATAGAAACCTGGTGGAGAAAGAAAGGGTAGGCCTCAGCACACTTTCACCCATAACACTCTGTCCTCTGGCTGTCACCAACTCGTGTCTTCCTAACCACGAACCCCAACAACTCCAAGAGTCTTCACCCATTTCGGCATCAAGTTTAAATCCAAAATAGCACCTAAATTAGGTATTGGTGAGACTAGGATATGATTTACCCTGGGGGAAATTACCTCTCCATCTGTGCACCTGTTACCTGCTTCTAAAGTCAAATGGTGAAAAAGGCACAGGCTAAAGAGATCATTGCAAAGGACCAAACTGGAAGGACAAAAGGAGCCCAAAGTCCCAAGCTTATCCAATGCCAGTAGGGAAAACTCTGTTAAATTTCATGCCCTGAGAATAGCACTTGGTTTAGGGTTTTGCCCTCAAGGATTACTGGCAGGAAGATCCTGACCCCACAGTCCTGGGCAGGAGCCCTGCTCCCTGGGCCTTTGCCTTATGGGCCTGGGGCAGTGACAGCTCTACTGGTCTCTTCAAATGTGGTTCTCATTTCAGTAATATTCCTCCTTCATTTTATCCCATCTCTGCCCCTCTAAGTCCAAGCTGAAAGTGTTCCTGCCGACATAAAATTTTCAAAACTTTTGTGGTTTTCATGTGAGGTCCATGAGAGTCAACACCATCAAACCAGAGGGATCCCTGTGTGCCCTTCCTGAGTAACTACATCTTTATCCCAGGTTTCCATGGAAATAGTTGCTCAGATCCATAAGATGCGTGCTTAATCTCTTCAGCAGATGATGGTCCAGCCATTGGCCAAGTTTCCAGAGCATATTATCTGAGTCGGCAAAGAATCTGCTGAGTATCAAACGCTGGTTTCTTTTTTCTTAGAAATTACTGCTTTGATTTATTTCTCTTGTCTCTAAATAAAGAGCCACCAGGTCACAACTTCTAACTCTTTCTTTAGAAATTTCTTCAGCTAAATACATTCATAGCTTATGAGTTCCATTTTCCACCCACCACAACATAATTCACCCAAATACTCTGCCAGTTTATGACCAGGATGATTTCCCCTCGCCTTTACAATAGCAAATTTTTCACTTATGTCTGAAATTTCACCATCTTTAACATTCACATCTGTAGCAATATTCTCCAACAGCCAACAACACTTTCCTGCAGCTCTCCTATTTATTTCTGAACCCTCACTAGAATCTCCTTTAGTGTCTCCATTTCACCAACAGTCTATTCTGTTCAGCTTAAGGTAATCTATGTTCTAATCAAACCCACATCACTGCGAGAGGAGTCATACACTATATAGTCTTAATAAGTTAGAGGGACATATTACAAGTCCCAGAGCATACACTAAAAAAGATGTAAGTATAGTTAATATGGCAATATGGGAATAAAATGGAACAAAAGATAAGGCAGGAGGAGAATAAAGGAAGAAAGAGGGGGAGGAGGAAAAGGAGGAAGAGGAGAGGACAAATTATGTGGTTGTAGTTTAACCCTCACCGTAATGATACTGCATTATATATAAAGAGTCTGAAGAATCAGTTGAAAGAATTGTTAGGCTGGATTTATAAAGCATATTCTCTCTATGCGAAACACATTTTAAATTAATGACACAGATTGGTCAAAGTAAAATGATAAAAAAAAGATACATGACACAAACACTAATCATAGGAAATGTAGTGTAAATTATGCTGATATCAGACAAAGTAGGTCTTGATCCCAAAAGATTACCAGGAATAAAGAGGATCACTTCAAAAAGATGTTTTGATTAATCAAAGAGATATGGCAAACTTAAGTGTGTGTACACACAATAGCAGAATTTCAAAATACATGAACCAAAAATGGACAAAACAGAGGAGAAATAGAAAAACTCATAATTAGAACTGGAGATTGCTACAGTCATTTCTTTGTAACTAGTACAACAAATGGAAGGTCAGTAAAGGTATAGAATACTTGAACTATCAAGAAAACAAGAAAATATTGACATTTATGCCATAGTATTCCTGTAACCACAGATGACAGATTCTTTGCAAGTAGACATGTAACATTCACCAAGACAAACCAGATGCAGGACATAAAATAAACCTTCACAAATTTAAAAGAATTAAAATCATAGCATGTTTTCTGAACATGGGGAAATTAAATTAGAAATTACCCAGAAAAATACACCTGGAAAATCTCTAGATATTTGAAAACTGAATGAAATATTCCTAACTCACATCAAAGAGGAAATCACAAGGGAAATTAGAAACTCTGAGCATTAAATAAAAGCAAAACAAAACATATTGAAACCGGTGGGATGGAACTAAGGGAGTGCTTTGGGGAAAATGTAGGGCTTCATATCCTTATATTAAAGAAGAATAAAGGTCTAAGGTCAGTTATCTAAGTTTCCACCCGAAAAAGATATAAAAGTAAAAGCACTTAAGCCCAAAGTAAGTGGGACAAAAGAAATAATAAATATAAGGACAGAAATTAATACAATAGGAAATGAAGAAAAATTGAGAAAATTAATAAACTCGGAATGTTACTTTTGAAAAAGCAGATACAACTTAATACACCCATAGGGAATAAGTTGTTCAAGAAATACAAAGATAAAATAATAAAAATGAAGCAGGACCGTTACCATATATATAGGATATATATGAACAGCTTTATGCAATACACCCAGTACCTGGAGGAAAATGGACAAATTCATTAAAAGATCAAATTAGCTCCCTCAAAAAGAAACAAAGAATATAAATAGTGCCATATCTGTTAATGAAGTTAATCCTTAATGTAAAACTTTCTAATAAAGAAAACACATGGTTCAGGTAGCTGTGCTGGTGAATTCTATAAAATATTAAAGAAAGGTAAGAATAGTACCACTTCCATACAAAATCTTTCAGAAAATAGAATAACAGAAACACTTTCTGAATAATTTCAGGAGACCAGAATTATGCTACTGAAACTAGATAAAGACATTATAAGAACAGAAATCTATAGGCTCAGACCCTTTTTGTGAGCACAGGCACAAACACCTTCACAAAAGGTTAGCACATTGCATTCAGCAACATACAAAAATATAATACATCTTGGCTAATTGGGGCAGCAATATTAGTCCAACATTGAAAAATCAATCAATGTAACTCAGCATACTAACGGAATAAAAGAGAAAGTCTATGATTACTTCAATAGAGACAGAAAAAGCATTTGAAAATTTCAAGTCCTATTCATGATATAATCTCTCAGCCAACTAGGAATGAAAAGGAACTTTCTCAACTTGATAATGGACATCTACCAAAAAAAAAATACCCCTCTACAGCTAGCATTATACTTAGTGGTGAAAGACTAAATGCTTTGCCCCCTAAATTCAGACAAGACAAAGCTGTCTGCTCTCAATAGTTCTATTCAACATTGTACTCAATGCCCTAGGCAGCACAAAATGACAAGACAAAGATGTAAAAGGCATAAGTTGACATGATATCTAAGTATAAAATCCTATGCAATGGACAAAAAAGCCGTGAGTACTAATCGGTGAGTTCAGTAAGGCCGCTGTACTGAACAGATTGCACTTCTACAAACTGCCCGTAGTTAATTGGAATAAGAAAACCTTCCTATGTACTGTAGCATCACAAAACGTGAAATACTTATGAATAAATTTAATTAAATATGTTACAGACTTGCGAAACAAAACTATAAAAAGACCATAAAGAACTAAAACATGGAGACATACATCATGTTTATCAATCAGAACACAACACCACATTGTTATGAGGTTGGTCGATTTTCCCTCAAACTGACAGGAAGACTCAGTGCAACCCCAATCAAAACCCCAGTAGCTTTTGTTTTTTGTTTTTTTGTTTTTTTCCCAGTAGCTTTTGAATAGAAGTTGAAAAGGTGATTCTAATATTCACATAGAAGTACAAGGGAACTAGAATAACAAAGGCTATTTTCAAAAAGAACAAAATGGAGAATTTACACTCTCTGATTTAAGGGTTTACATAAAGCTATATAAAAGGCTGCAATGCTGGCGTGGGGCAGTTATATAGATTAATGGAATACCATGGATTAGATGCACACATATAAGGCCAGTTTATTTTAAACAAAGGTACGGTACAGGCATACATCATTTCATTGCACTTTATTTTCTTACATGTCATAGATACTACATTTTACACAAATTGAAGTCTTGTGATGACCCTGCGTCAAGCAAATCTATAGGCACCATTTTTCCAGTGATACGTGCTCATGTCTCTGTGTGTCCTGTTTTGATAATTCTCCTAATACTTTGAAGTTCTTATTCTGGTGCTCTGTTATCAGTGATCAGTGATGTTACTATTGTAATTGCTTCAGGCACCATGCCCACTTAAGACAGCAAACTTAATCAATAAATATTATGTATGTTCTGACTGCTCTATTGACCACCTATTTCCTTGACCCTTTCTCTCTCTTTGGGTCTTTCCTTCCCCTGAGACACAATAGTATTGAAACTGTACCAATGAATAACCCCGCAATGACTAAATGTTTAAGTGAAAGGAACAGTTTTATGCCTTTCATTTTAAATCATTAGACATGATTAAATTAGTGAGAAAGACCTGTCAAAAGCCAAGACAGGCCACAAAGGCTACAAGCTTGGCCTCATGTGCCAAACAGCTTCACTGTGAAAGCAAAGGAAAAATCTGGAAGGAAACTAAAACTGTATTTCAGTGAATATATGAATAAAAAGTAAAAGAGTTTTGTTACTGATATAGAGAAACTTTAAGTGGTCTGGAGAGAAACGCAAACCAGCCACAACATATCCTTCAATGAAGCCTAATCCAAAGCAAGGCCTGGGTTCTCTATATGAAGACAGAGAGGTGGGAAAACTACAGGAGGATGGATTGTGGGGTTTAAGGAAAGAAGTCATCTTTGTGACACAAAAGTGCAAGATGACACAGGAGGTAATGATGGAGAAGTTTCAGCAAAATATGTAGAACATCTAGTTAAGATTGTTGGTGGAAGTTGTTACACACAGCAACAGTTTCTCACTGTAGGTGAAACAGCTTTATACTGGAAGAAGATACCACATAGGATTCATAGCTAAAGATGAGAAACCGGGCTGGAGGTACAGCTCAGTGGTGTAAGTGCTTGCCCGCTAAGCACTAAGGCCCTGAGTTCGATCCCCGGTCCCGAAAAAAAAAAAAAAAAAAAAAAAAAAGATGAGAAACCATTACCTGGCTTCAAGGCTTCAGTGAACAGGCTGACTCTTGTTAGATAGTAATGCAGCACGTGACTTTAACTTGAAGCTCTCAAGCCTGTTACCATTCTGAAAATCCTTGGGCCCTAAAGAAGTATGCCAGGCCTGCTTGGCCTGTGCTGTATATATGGAACAACAAAGCCAAAATGATAGTATACCTGCATATAACATGGTTTACTAGATATTTTAAGGCCACTGTTGAGAACTACTTGCTGAGGATGGGGAGAAATTCCTTTCAAAATATTACTTCACCTTGACCATTCACCTGGTGACTCAGGAGCTCTGATGGAGATGTACAAAGAGATTCATGCCACTCTCATGGCTCCCTACACAATATGTGTTCAGAACTGCATGGATCAAGGAGTAATATTGATTTTCAAGGGTTATTATCTGACAAATATGTTTTTTGAGGCCATAGCTGGAGGGAAAGTGGTTCATCTGTTGGATATTGGCAATGTAAATTGAAAACCTTCTAGAAAGGATTCCCCATTCTAGATGCCATTATGAACAAGCCCTCGTGTATGGAAGTCATAATATCAACATTAGCAAGAGTTTGGGAAAGTTGATTCTGTTCTCATGGATGACTTCCAGGAGTTGATTTCAGCGGAAGAAGTAACTGAAAGTATGGTAGAAATAGCAAAGAAATAGAAGGGAAGCCTGCAAATGTGATTGAATTTCTAAAGGCTTGTAGTAAAACTAACACATGAGGAATTGTTTCTAATGGACACACAAAGAAAGTAGTCTCTCAGGGTGCAACTTGTCCAAGGTGACAGTGCTGTGAATGTTGTTGAAATGATGACAATAAAGGGTTTAAGACATCGCACAAACATGGTTGCTAAGGGAGTGGTAGGGTCTGGGAAGATTGACTCCGATTTGGAAAGTTCTTCCACGGGCAAGAGCATCACATGCTACAGAAAAGTCTTGTTAGAGGATGAATCAATTTCTGTGCAAAACTTCACCTCATTTATTTTAAGAAATTGCCGTAGCCACCCCGTAATTCTGCAGCCACTACTGTGATTGTCAGCAGCCATCAGATCCTCCATCAACAAAAAAATTACGACTGGCTGAATTCTCAGGTGATCAATAGGATTTTTTTAGTAACAAAGTATTTTTAATCAAGGTACATTCATATTCTTTTACACAGAACATTATTGCACACATAACAGGCTACAGTGTAATATAAACATAATTTTCACATGCACTGGGAAGCTGAAGAATGATCACTCAAGTAAATGTCAACTTTTGCTTTATTGCAGAGGTCAGGTAGTGAACCTGTTCTGTCTCCAAGTTATGCCTGTATTAGTGTTCTATTGCTGCTATAACAAATTACCACCAATCTACTGGATTAAAACAGCACTCACTTTTTACTTACAATTCTGTAAGTTATTAGTCCAACACTAGTCTTGTTGGGCTAAACCAAGGTATCAGGAAGGCTGTGTTTCTTGAAGAGGGTTTAGGGGATGATCTATTTCCTTGCCTTTTCCGGCTCCTAGAATCTGCCACAGTTCTTGGCTTGTGGCCCTTTGCTCCATCGTCAGATTCAGCAATAGTGAGTCAAATCCTTTTCACACTGCATTACACTGCCTTCTGTTCTGCTTCCCCCTTTCATTTTTAAAGACATTCACAATTACACTGGCCCAGCTTAGACAATCCAGGAAAATCTCCCTATTGTAAGGTCAGGATATTAGTACCAAGAATTCCATCCATAACATGAATTCCCCTCTGCTTTTTCACCTAATGTGTTCCCATGTTAGGTTTGGACATGGACATGTGTCTTGGTTACTTTCTCACTGCTGGAGCAAAGTACCCAATACCCACAAGTTAAAGGAGGAGAAGTTTATTTTGGCTCACAGCTTATAGAGGTTTCAGTCTGTAGCCAGCTGGCTCAAAGGCAAGATGGCATGGCAGAGGGGAAACAGTCCATGGCAGAGCAGGCAGGATGCAGTGAAGCAGCAGCATGGAGTCTCCCTTTCCTCTTATTCCATCTAAGCTACAAGCCTGTTGGGTGGTGCCACTCACATCCAGGTGGACCTTCCCGTTATCCATGCCCAAAACTATGCTAAACCAATCAGTGAACCAATTTTTTTTTATTTTTATTTTTTTGTGGTACCAGGGATCGAACTCAGGACCTTGCACTTGCCAGGCAAGCGCTTATTCAACTGAGCTATATCCCCAGGCCCCAGTGAACCAATTTAATCCCAGTATCACACATGCATGATCCAGCCACTTCCTGTAAGCACATGAGTGTTTGGGTGGGCATCTCCATACAAGCTGTAATAACATCTTTGTGGGGGCTGAGGAGTATGCTGTCTACCACAGATGCCAATGTAATTCCATGGGGAAATGGTTGTCTTTTCATAAAATGATGCTGGGACAACTGGATGTCCACATGGAAAAACTCACCTTGACCATTAGCCCACCCACAAAATGATCTTGAAAGGGATCATATATCTAACCGTAAAAACTGAACAATAAAACTGGAAAATCTTTGTGATGTAAACAAAGTTAAAGATTTCTTAGGACACAAAGACAAAAACTATGAAAGAAAAAATATATAAACTGATCTTCATCAACATTAAAATCTTTGATGGTATTTTTAAAAATGAAAAAAAAAACAAGTCCCAGACTTTGAAAAAATTTTCAAAGCTATATATGTAATAAAGGATTTATACATAAAATATAATTCTTATAACTCAATGACAAGAGACAAAATAGTAAGCTTTAAAAGGGCAAAATGTTGACCAGTCACCCCTTCAAAAATGGTATGACTAGAAAATAAATATATGAAAAGATACTTAGCATCATTAGTCCACAGGAAAATGAAAATCACAGTGAGATGCCTCTATGCACTCAGTAGAGTAGCTAAAATTAGCAAGATTGAAACACCACGTCCTGACAAGGATATTGAGCAACTGAAACCCTCGTTTATTCTTGGTGAGAATGTAAAATGATACAACGATTTGGAAAACAGTTCGGTAGTTTCCTATAATGCTAAATCTCACTTACCTTACAACACACCAATTCCCAAGAGATATGAACATTTGGTGTGTACCCAGAAGATATAAACACTTGTCCGTACAAATGTTCTTAAGAGCTTATATTAGCTTTACCCATAGTAGCCATAAGTAAGAGACAACTTAAAAGTATTCAACTTGAGGGAAATTACAGTATATTTATTTTATACCGTACTGAAATAAGTGACTATTAAACACATCACCATGACTAAATCTCTATGTTGATTATGAAAAACAAATCACCAAAAACATACGCAGATTGGGGTGCAAATAGAGAGCGTATAAACATAGATCATTTATGTTTTTTATATGTGGAAAACTATAAAGAAAAACAAGAGAACAAACATAACATGGAGTATAGTGGGTTGTACCAGAGAACCCATATAGTACTATGGGTTAGTTAGGAAGGAGTATGGGTTTATGGTGGGGCACACATGAAGCAGCAATGGTGTTGGTAATATCATCTCTTACACTGAATCATAGCAGTAAAAATGTTTATACTTCTTTATGAATATACTTTCTAATTGTTTTATATGGACATAATCTTTTAGAAGAAGGTAAATATTTTAAATCACTCAGCATTTCAATACTGAAATTGGAACTTGAAGCCAATCCTTCGGAACTCAGAATTCCCCAAATCTAGGAACCCTGTGTGCAGAGGAGAGAAGCAAATTTATCACCCTGCCTGAAGACTGAGGTTGACTCTCTGGGGACGCAGGCGGTGCAGCAGATGTCTGGGGCCAGCCCTCATCCTGCTCTGTCATCCACACATGTAATGGGTGCCACCTGTCTCTCCTCGCCATCCAATGGCTCCGTTTAATACTGGAGCACTAGACTGCAGATCAGGTCCTGCACAGGTTAGGTAAGATCCAGAGGAGGATTTTCTCTGCCTTAGTGATAGCAGTACACAAGGAGGTTACTGGTTTCCAGCACAGGTTCATTCTTTCATTCTGTCCTGAAACTATTGGAACCCCAGGGTTAAGCACATACAGGGGAAAGAACAGTCTTGGGCTCCCCTCCCTCACTGCAAGCAGAGTAGAAAGGGAGGTTTCATGAGCTTCTCTGGAAAGGGTTGCATCCATGCCTCCACTCTCCTGGTGGAAATGCTTGTGAACTCAGCATTTCTTTATTCCCCTGCACTATATTAGAATGCACTTTTCCTTTTTTTAACCTTGAACAACTTATAGGTTCTCTACTATTAGTACATCTGCACTCATGATGTCAAATCTCTTTAGAGACTATTCCTTTGTCCGCTCATTAGACCCAACATGTATTAAGCACCTACTAATTTCAGGCACTGTCATAGTGGACGGGAGACAAAGATGATAAAGCGGCCAAGGGATTTTTGAATAAGCATTTCCTTTTTTTTTTTTGGTACCGGAATTGAACTCAGGGCCTCATGCTTGCCAGGCAGGCACTGTGCCACTGAGCTATAGCCCTGGCCCTGCATGAGCTTTTAAAGAGAGAAAAAAATACTGATACACAATTGCACCACATTAATTTTGGCACTAATTGAGTTTCATACATAGGACAAAGTAGCAAACTGCTGGCCTCATCAGAGGAGGTGACGTCAGAAATGGGGCTGGCAAAGGGTAGAGGTAGATGCTTCCGAACAGGGTGGGAGGTGTTAGTGCTCTCTGGCAAAAGCAAGCTCCTCATGGCTGGAGACTAGATCTATGTGGAAAGGTGGTGTTTAGAAAGCTCTTTAGAAGTACTAGGTGCCACAAGAAGTTAAGCATTAAAATTCCAGACCAATTTTTCTTACCCTGTAGGTTCCTGAACACCTTGCTGGCACCATGAAGCCCTTTGAAAGGAGTCCTCAAATTCTTACTTGCACGGAGCATTTCCTGTTGAAGGAATAAATATTGCAAATGTATGTTGCTATTTTTAAATTTAATAAATATTGCAATGATTTTAAAATTCGGATGCATTTAAAAGTGATAGTATTTTGGGGCTTCATGCTCTTTCTCAACTAACAGTTCCTACCCACCCTGCTATCCTGGGCTCAGGCTAAGGGGATTGTGTAGAATATTTGTAATGTTAAATGAGGGGGCTGCTTTTCCTCCTACATGGATCTGGGCATTCTCTAAGAAAAGGAGACAGTTTTAAGCAGGGCCAGGACAGAGTCACATTTCTGTTTTGGAAAAGTCCCATTAGCCACGAGGTGGGTGAGGTGAACTACAAAAGGGACATGTCTCTGGAGAAAGAATCACCAGCCTGGAGACTCCTTCAGTGATGGAGAGGAGAGGGAAAGGTGACCTCAGTTAAAAGGCAGTGGTGAAGATGGAGAGACATATTCAGAAGTAGCAAGAAGATAGTGTTGGTAGAACTTAGTAATGAGGGATATAGGAGATGAAAAGGTCAAGGATGATTCTGGGTTTGTTGCTCTGACCACTGCTGAGGCTGCTTGTCAAGGCCACCTGCCCCCCTCCTGTCGTCCTCACAGACACTCTGTGCACTGGGTCCTGTGATCAGCCCCACTGTAGACCTGGTCTGGGCTTTGATGATGGGAAATCACTGAGCCCTGCATTGAGCAGAAAAATGCCAGGAAGCCTCAACTAAGTGTGTAAGGAATAGGAGGTACAAGGAATGAAGTAAAAGATGTAGTTGCTGATGGATCCTTAGGCAAGGAGAGGCTGAATGACATAGGTGGCTCAGTGAGTACTGGGTCTTCAGAGCCCAGGAGTAACAAGCTTTTCTGTTAATGTCTCCCGTTTGCTCTTGGGGTGATACACTGCTGCAGGGGGACAAGGAGGATACTGCTGAAGCCAGGGCTTCAATTAAATCACGTGTACAAGGGTTCACAACTCACAAACGGTAGGGCAAAGATTCCAATAATAATAATACCTAACATCCGTGGAGCACATACTAGGTGTCAGAACTTGTTCTCAAGATATAATATGTATGAATTCACTTAATCAGCCTCCTAGCTCCATAAGACAGGTAGTATCTTCAATACCATTTTAGGGATGAGAAAACTGAGGCACACAGAGCTTAAATAACCTACCTAAAGCATCAGATGTGGTAAGTGAAGAAACTAGGAATTAAACCCAAGCAAAGTGGCACCAAAGCCTCCTCCCTCAATAGATCAAAACCCCAGATCTATGTCACACTCCAGCGACGGCTTACCTGAGCCCCACTGCCACGACGTAAGAGAGCCCAAGGGTTAAGGGAGATGTGAAGCTGGTCCAAGCCAGGGGGGGGGAGCGGGTGGCACCGAGGAGGTGCTCAGTGAGGGTCTGGGTGGACCTCTGGGAAAAGGAGGCTTGGGGTGGAGAAGGGCAGGCCAGGGTCGATGACTACAGCCTACTTTGGGCAGAGGCAGATGAGGGACTGCTGAACTCCGTCAGGTCTGGAGCTTAGGCACGGTGGTGGGAGGGGCTAGGAGCCCGGGGTGCGAAGCTTGTGGGGATTCTACTGGGGCACTTTACAAGAAGAGTCAGGCTTTCTGGGTCTTGTGAAATTGATTTTATTTTTATGTCTGAAGTTTGTGCCAGGATGTTATTTCTCAGTTGAATTCCTTTGACTACTTCTATCTTCAGATTATACTCGCATCTTCCTCCTGTAGCCGTGCGTTCATTCCCACTCGCAAACAGGGACTGCGTGCAGACAAGCCTTGTTTCCTGTAGGCGAAACACGTTGTCTGCCTGTTGTTGGCCTTGACCCAGAAAAGGAACGCGCCTCTGGCTCCACCAACCCGTGTTAAGCCAAACCTTCTCCCTTACCTACTCACTGCTGTTACTTTTCTCATTTCCCTTTGCCTCATTCACTCTCCACTCCAGAGTCTGATTGTTTTTCTTTCTAATTCAGTGATACTAAAGTTTAGAAGTTGCAGAAGCACTCACCTTTGCTTCCTGCCTTGGCCCCCAGCTAACAGGCACCATCTAAACTTTAGCGCCCGTGGGCAAGGCTTCGTTCTTAAAATTGCTTTTCATGAAGGCGCTGAGAGGCTCCTCCTGAGAGATGCAGCCTCTGGAAGTAGAAAGGAAGGAAACGGGTGGGCATTCACACTTACTGAGGCCCAATTCTGCACCCCGCAAGTACTTGGCATTCTCCAACTCAGTACTCACATTTTCTGCCATGCTAAGTATTCCATATACCAAGGCAGCCTTTAAGAATATTACGATAGTCCTGCCCTGGTAAAAACCATTCCACATTTCCCATTGTTCTGGGCATGGAGTTCTTACTATGGCCTAGAAGGCCCTCGTGTTTTGCTCCCTGACTACCTCAGCAGCCTCATTGCAGCCCCTCTTCTGCTTCTGATTTAATTCAGATCTCCATTGAAAAGCCATAACATATGAGAAGGAGGAGAACACAGTGGTTTCCCGCATTGTCTCTAATGCCACCATGAGTTCAAATCCCGGCTCTGGACCTGATGTGACTGATGTGGATCAGGTGCCTATGCATAAGCCAGTCACAAGCTAAGGTGTTGGAATGTGCTGATTAGCTTTCCAGCATTGCCCCCTAGGACTCAAGTGACTTTTAGGGGGATGCATTCAGGAAGAGGTGCTTCATCAGGCACATCAGGAGAGGACTGGGCAAGCAGGAATAACAAATGGTGACTTCAGGGTCATAGTATGCTTTCTGGACTTTGATCCTGTGACCCTCCTCCATGATACTCATTATGCTCATGTATCAACTGTAATAATATTTAATTAGTATTTTTCAAGTTCCCCTTTTGTATTTAGTGCTTCATTTTTAAATACACTTATTTCGAATACAACTGTAAATGAAAAATCAATATTACTTGCCATAAATAGGAAGCAATCTTAATTTCTTTTACAGTAAAAACAAAAACATGTCATTAAATTTATGCTAGGGATGGTAGCCTGCTAAAAACATGCAGATACCATGGACTTGTTCTCTCTTTGTTAAAAAGAGAGATTATCAGGTGTTAGAGAGGTGTAAAGACATCCTAACACAAAACTGAGCCTTTCTCCCTGATGTAATCAGAAGGCCTAAGAAAGAATTGAAAAGGAAATTACTTTCTCACCATGTGATTTAGTGTGATGTGATGCCATATGCGTACAGCACTGAGAAGTCATTTTCTATGCCACTGGCAAGCATCTGGTATACCACTGGTGCTACCTGCTCAACACTTTACAGAACACTGTCTTGGAGGGTTTGAACTTGGCCAAAACTGTTGATGCCTTGGCTGAAGACACAGAGGATCAGTTGATTGTTAGAGAGGATCAGCGAAGAAAACAAGCATATTTTATCAATGAAAATTTATGTCTAATTCACCTTTTAAGTGAAAAGAAGTAGCAGAAGTCATCCAGTTTCTTTACCTACCTTCTTGAGGAACTGTCCTCCTCTGTGTCAGATACTGTTCTCAGCTGTTGCCTATGGTCTTCAAAGAATGACCATTTCTTTTGCCCAACCAGAAACTTGAGCTCTTTCTTGGAGTACACTTTTTTGTTCACCCCCTTCACCTGGACAAGTTCCCTGGCATCTTGAGTCACTTCCCTTTCCTATCTGTTTAATCTGTCTGTTTCTGTCCCTCTCCACTGCTACCAATTGTAGTTCACATCACCACCATCTCCCTTTGAGGCTAATACCTGCCTCCTGTCATTCTTCCGGTTTGCCCTAATTTCCCAATCCACTTTCCACCTATCATCCAAAGTGACCTTTTTAGAAAGTGTATTGGAAAACTCACTTCTTTGCGTGAAGACTTCAATTCTGCTTTACTAAGGTTAGAACAAATGCTGTAGAGCAAGACCTACCTGTGTCATCTGGACTTTCTCTGGTCTCATACCTAATTCCATACTACCCATCTCCTCCCTCCCTGGGCAGGAGAGGGACCTCTGTTTTCCCTAGAGTCCTCTGCCTACACTCTGATCCTACTCTTTATGTAGTTCCTTCTTTATCATCCTTAATTCAAATGTCACTCCTTCAATAATGCCTGCCCTGGTCCTCAATTCAAAGCACATCTGTTTATTGTAGGATCTCTATACTTTGCTTTTCTAGTGATTGTCATCACTTAGAACTATAGATTTGTGCATGTGTTTGTTTAATGTCTTTCTTCCCAATCAGACAAAAAGCCCTTTGGGAGGAGGGAATATGTCTTTCTTATTCACAGATACATCCCCAGTTATTAGCCTGGAAACAGCACTCATTCATATTTGTTCAAAAGCATAAATAAATACTTTCTATAAAACAAATAATCTCCTTAATGTCTAAATTGGCTTAGAAGAAATGTGTTCCTATAGAAGAAAAGAAATTGTAGGTTAAGCATTAAGTGTATTTTGTAAGAGGTTTGGTAGTACATAAGGTTTAATTATGTAGCTTAAATATGTTTATGGATGATTGGTGTTTCATACTTGGTTGTTGTAGATAAAGATCTTTCCAGGTGGGCTATTCAGGAAAACGTGAAGAGTTAATTAAGGCATTGGAAAAACAGGCAATATAAGCCAAGGATGCTGAATGTTCACCTCTCTGAGACCACAGGAGTGAGATGAGCAATGGACAAGAAACAAGCTAAACAGAGAAGGAGAGAGAGAGAGAACTCCACGAAGGCTAAACTGTGTGACCACCTTTTGCTCCTGCTAATTATTACAGAATGGAAACCCCGCTGGCAAATAGGGCTGGTACAATATGGACTAAAGCCAGTTCCAGCTCAGAGAGGGGCTGGGAGGAAAGAAGAGGGGTTTTGGAAGAGGTTAGAATGTACTATATGGAGATGACACTGAGGGATGACTAATAAAAGAATACAGTGAGCTTGTGTGCTTATCTTGAGCAATTTACATTTCTGCAAGTTTTTCTTGCAAGCATATGGTAGCCAACGTTAATTCACTAAAGATTAATGAATCCGTATTTCCTCCCATCCTTCTCATCTTCATGGAGAAACCCACAGGGAGGAGACTACGGAAACGTCACTATTCTCCACTAGATTTTAAAAATCCAGACCATCTTCCTATTATATTAGTGTGACCAGTACCTCCCAGAGACATGGTAAGCAGACAAGAGACACTTTCACGTGTATTCTCAGCATACAACCCCATGAACCTCAACTGAGATAACTCATAGGTAGTGTATCTGTTAAATATGTCAACTAGAGAATAAATTTGACTGCTAGCACAAGATTCCAGCAGGGTAAGTTGGTAGTATACAAGAGCCAGCTTAAGCTGGCCTGCAAAAGTCAGTTGTTAAATTTTCCAGAATTCTGTGAAGTGATTAATAAATATACACATTATTAAAAGTTAAATTCTCTAGACCTACAATTAATTTTTTTAAAAACAAAGATAGCAAGTACTCAGAACTCATTCTAATTATTTTATGGTTTAGTAGGATCTATGCTCTTGAGACTACTTACATCTATACTGTAGAAATACTACCACACAGCATGCAACTGCATATTGCTTCCTACCTCGGTGTTCAGTGACATCATGTTGGTACCTTGAAATTGGCTAAATTGGAAGCATTTACACCATGGAAATCAGGAAGTGCTACAAATCAGGGCTTCTTCTATTGATTGTCTAGACTTAAGGAAAGAGTGGAGAAAATGTTAATAATGTAGATTAAACTTAAAAGCCTATCATCCCTGTAAATGTCACATGGTGAATGGCACAAAAATTGAGGAAATAGTCTTCCAGTATTTGGAAAGTATTATCTGGATCACCAAAACAGTCACTCACATCACTGATGATTTTCATTTTACTCCCATTTAGTCTGCTGTCCCACTTGCTAGTCATCTCTGGAAACGCCCTCACAACCACCCCTACCCAAGAAATCTGCTTGACTAGATTCCCAGGTATTTCTCAATCCAATCAAATTGACAATCAGAATGGACCATCATAGCCACCTTCCCCATTTCCCCCGTTTCTGGGCACACAGTTCTTCAGCAACGCTGAATGTTCTCCTACCCTCTTTCACTTTGAGACCTTTCTTAATATTGTTCCATGTTATAATTTGTGTCTGGATATACCCCAAAAGCCTCATGCATTCATAAGGTTCTCTGAATCTAGAGTGTGTGATTGATTCACAGCAATGCTAGGATTAAGAGTGCTGGCATTAAGGGTGGGTGATTGCTGGATCAGTCCCACTGATTGGATTGGCACATCTCTAGTTGCAGTAGACAGGTTATAATTAAGAGACAGAAAGAGGTTTGTCTCACTGTCTCGTTGTTTTTGTTGTCTTCCGCTGCCATGAAATATTGCCTCTCTGCCATGTGCCATCCTGGCCTTGGAGCGAACTGATTATGGACTGATCCCTCTATAAATTGTGAGCTAAATAGATCTTTGCCTTTTAACTTTGGATGTTGGGTATTTTATCTCAGAAACATGAGAAAAGTAACTAAGGCTTTCCCTGAGTGTGTTCATTTTCTACTGATGTGCAGCAAAGTGCTACAAACACAGTGCCTCTTTACTGCCTCACAATTTCTGTAGGCCAGAATTCCAGGCACCATGTGGCTGTCTCTGTTCAGCATCTCCCAAGTCTAAGACCAACGTGTCAGCTGACTCTGTTTTCAAAAGGAGCTCAGGATCCTCTCCCAAACTCATTTAGACTCTTGGCAAAATTTAGTTCCTTGCAGGTTGTTAACAGGGACTGTGAGCAGCTCCTAGAGGCCACTCACTTGTCCTTGGCACACGGACAACTCCACATTCTAAGCCAGCCATGGATAATTTTCTATATTTCAGATCCCTTCATGCTTCCAATCTGTCTGATGTTGACTCTCCTTCCCTAGGAAGCACTTTGGTCCCTTTAAAGGGCTTCTGGGATTAGGTTATCTGATATACCATATATACCACCTGATCATGGAATGATATCCCATCATATCTATAGATTCCTCCCAACCCAAGACAGAGAGCCTGCTATGGTTGATGCATTGTGTCAACTTGGGGAGTCTAGAGGTTTGGCTGAGTGACTCAGCAGGAAGCCAGGGTGCTTACTTTCTACACATCCTGAGCCTATAAAAGAGGAGAGCCTGGAGATTCTGTGAGTGCTACCGGCTCCCTGGGTGGGAGTAACCTGTTTACAATCTAAGGGAGAAAAAGAGGCTGGTTTCCTGCCATTCCTCACTCTTGCTGGTTGTTTTTGCTGTACTCTGCTGCCTTGAACATTTGCTGTCTGCCATGTGCCACTTTGCCTCATAACCAGCCAAGTATGGACTGAAACCTCCACAAAATGTAAGCTAAAAAAACTTTTTCTTCCTTCATTTTGGGTGTTGGTTATTTTGTCTCAGCAAAGAGAGAAAAGTAACCAAGGCAGGGCCTTATACCAGGTGTAGGCCCTTGAAGATCATTTTAGAATTCTGTTTACTGTATGTGGATCTCCCATTCTTCAAATTCGCCACCTCAGCCTTTCTTCCTTTTAGATCTCAGATTAGATGAACCAGTTTAATAACAATTGTAATTTATATGCATTCCTTCTGAAATCCATACCCTTCCTTACATATAGTATTGCATTTATTTTTCATAACAATCTTGTGACGCAGATATTTTATTCTGTGAACTCGTGTTTCTTCTATCTAGCACTCTTCCCATAGGTATTCTTTGTGTTAATTCCATTTCTCCGTTCTCCACACAAATGTAACTTTCACAGAAAAGCCTTCCCTGATGACCCTATCTAAGAATAGCTCCTACTGGAATAATAACAATAGGAGGAACGATGGTGGAACTAGAAAATTATCATTTGGCAACCACTGTATTAGTAAATGATTCAGGCGAGAATTGTCAATGGATGCAAATTTGATGAGTAAGAGCATAATTATACAGGCTAAAAGTACCTTCCCCCCAAATAGTTATTAACTGTGAACAAATGAAAAAAAATCATACCTTTGGGCTGGATAAAGCTAGCAAATGCCACCTTCACTAAGTGATCAGAGTTGTTATCGCCAGTAATAGGATGAAGCTACATCATGAGCCTTTTCATAGGATATGCTGAGAAGCATGCATTGCTTCATGCCACATCGGATAGGCCCACACTGGGAGGCCACTTTACAAAATAACTAGCCTGGACTTTTCAAAAATTTGTAGGGGAAAAAAGCTGAGCGGCTATTCCAGATTCAAGGAAACAAAAGAGACATGTAAACAACATGGAATGTGTGGTTCTGGGTGGATCCTGGTCTAGAAGAAAATTAACTCCTTATATGGTCGAATAAAGATGTTTTACTGGTCCCACTATTAAAATGTTAATAAGGTCTGTAGATTATATAATAGTATCAATGTTAGTTTCCTGATTTTTGTATTTATATTGTGACAGTATAAATAAAATATCTTGCTCTTAGGAAATGCATATTACAGTATACAGGGCTAACGGGCAGCGTATCAGCAACTTACTGTCAATACTTTAGACAGGAATAATACGAGAGGGAGAATGACAAAGCAAACGCAGCAAAATGGGCAGTTGGAGAAGCTGAGTAAGAGATACACGAGAACTCTTGCGGTTTTTCTGTTTATGTGAAATTATTTCAGAATAAAATTTGGTTTAAAAAAAAAGAAAAGGTACCAAGAATAGCTCATCGCTTCATTCTTCACCTATACATACTCTGTTTTATTTTATTTTATTTTTTTTGGCGGTACTGGGGATCGAACTCAGGACCCTGCGCTTGCTAGGCAGGCGCTTATTCCACTGAGCTATATCCCCAGCCCACATACTCTGTTTTACTTTTCTGTGTGCTCTTTATTGCCACTGGCTATAGCACATATTTTATTTAACTTTAACATCCACACCACACCTTTACTTCAGAGAAGAGACTTAGGAAAAATTGCATATGATAGATCCAGGGTTTGAATGCAGGAAAAATGATTCTAGAACTACTACTATGGTCTGATGCCTCTGCTCTTCCAGGAAGGTCCTAGTCATAACAAGGCAACTGTGGTAGACAGCTTCTGACATGATTTTCAGTGATCCTCACTCTGAGATTTATACCTTTGGGTCCTGCCAAAGTGGGCTAGCCCTTGCAATGCACTTCTGGCAAAAACAGAAGAGTACCACTTCCTTGATTACGTTAGTTCCAAAAGACTGTGGTTTCCATCTAGCTAGTAGACTCTTGCTGGCACTTTTTCTTGCCTTCTTTCTTGCTTACTGCCATGTTGTGAGGTGTTCTAGGGAGACATCCAGATGGCATGGAGCCAAAGGAGGCCTCTAACCAATGATGTGCAAGGAATAAAATTCCACTAACAAACACAAGTCCTCACTTTGGAAACAAACTTTCCACAGGCAAGCCTTCTAATGAGGATAGAGAGTCAGCAAACGCTTGCATTACAGCCTGCAAGAAAATCTATGGAAAAGGACCCAGATCAGCCACTTCCAAGTTCTTGACACACATAAACTGTCAAGTAATGTTTTGTTTTAAGCCTCTCCATCTTGAACTAATTTGTTACCAGCAATGCATAACTAATACTATAATCACTCTATCTCCATAGTCACTGAACTTTCCTACAAAGTAGAAACACTTTGTATGTATATTTATCTGTGTCTGTCACCCTTCCCATCACCCACATCAAAAACCCTGTGGGCATAGATTATAATTTGCTTACCATTTTATCATAGGATGGTGCCTGTCTCATATTAGAACTCAATAAGTACTTGCTGAAAATTGATTTTTTAAATTTTTCCATTTGAGTGAACATTGTCTCCAGCTTTTTGGGGTTCAGTTTGATATTCTTTTACTTTCTCCTTCATACTTTCTCTCCCATCTTCTCCAGTTTCGTAAAGCTTGGGTAATCTTCCTTTGTCCTTCAGCCTCATTTCTACTGTTTCTCTTCATTTATTTCTCTATTTTCCCCTATATCCCTTTATATTCCCCGGCACAAGATAAAATCACTTTACTAAGGTGAAACTTACTGCATACAAGATCTTGATTTATGACGAATTTTGCTATATAACTGTAGATCTTGGTCCTATAGTTAAAGGTACAAAATTAATAGTTACCACAGTTTGTCAGTTTCAAGGCTCTGCTTAATGTTATTGTTATTGCTAAGTGTGCTAGTTTAGCCAAAGTGAGATACTTGTTATAATCAGTTCTTTTCCCTGGTATGACAACACTGTGATACTCTGAGGTCATAATTATTACCATAGTCCAGTACCAAATGACTGGGTACTAGGCCAAATAGATAGCAACTTCTCATCCCTAATAAATTGGGAAAATAGGGACAAACTCAAAGGACAAGAGCTAGCTACACTTAGAAGTCATCTCACTTTCTAGGGAGGCCTCAACTAGTGATAATGCTACCTACTGTAAGCAATTTACGAGCATCAACATGGAAAACAAATTTTTAAAAAAATATAAAATGACAAGACACAGAAGCAAAACGCAACCCCAGCTCACCAGCCCACCCAGGGCAAGTCCAGGGTACAATGAGGTAGAGAAAATTAGAAGCCACCTACCTGAGTTTCCTGAAATGGTAGCAACAGGAGCAACAAAACAGATGAATAAAGCTATACAGAAAAACAGATCAGAAATAATCTCTTAGGTAAAAAGAGATATGACGACCATAATGAAGGACTTGCTTAGTGAATTTAGAGTAGATACAGATGAAAAATAAAAGCGCTTAGGCAAATGATGGAAATCATAAATCTCCAACATAGAAAAGAAATTGAATCCATGAGGTGGATTCAAACAGATATCCAGGAGATTAAAAATCTATTGAAAGTATATGCACCAGAATGAACCAATGTGAAGACAAAATATCAGATCTAGAAAATAGAATTGCACTTAGCAATCATGAAAAGAAAACAAGGGGCCATGGAACATTAGTCCAAAAGCTGCAAAATGATATAAAGAAGAACAATATAAGATTAATCAGAGCCCACAGAAAAGCAGAAGACAGTGCAAATGACATAAAAAACTGTACAGAGAAGTAATGATGGAAAAGTTCCCAAACACAGATAAATAAATAAATAAATAAATAAATATATATATATATATATATAAAGTGAGGCATATAGAACTTCAATTAGCCAAGACCAAAATAAATCTACACCAAGGCATATAATAGTCAAGATTCCAGAAATTCAGCACAAGGTCAGAATATGAAAACTGTTGAAAAGAAACAAATAACCTATAAAAGAAAGCCTGTTAGGATCACAATTTCCTCAACACAAACCCCTATGTCAAAGAGAGCTTCGAGCGAAGTATTTCAAGTCCTAAAAGAAAAACCCTCCAACCGAGATGGGTGTACCCCACAAAACTATCTTTCAAAATCAATGGACATATACTTTCATGACAGAGAACAGTTGAAGAAATTCAGGACCAACAAACCAGCACTGCAAAGTGTTCTGAAGGATACTGCAAAAAGAGATAAGGAAGGCTGCAGTTTCATGAACACCAGTAAAAAGAATTCACCAGGCAAAGCAACTAATTAAACAAAGAGGAAAAACAGGGAACCAACAACAGGAAAATAATATGGCAAGGAAAAGTCAATATGTATCAGTTATACCATCAATGTAAGCGGTCTCAATTCACCAATCAGAGGAAACAAACTGGTAGACTAGACCAAGAAGCAAGATTTAACAATATGCTGCATGTAAGAAACACATTTAGCTCAAAAAGAAATGTGTAGACTGAAAGGCAAGGAATGGGAAACAATACTTCATGTGACAGGAACTCAGAAAAAAGCAACAGTAACCCTTCTATTTGCAGATAAAGTGGATGTCAAGACTGATTTAAAAAAAGACAAAGAAGGTCACTACATACCAGTTAAGAGAAAACTCATAAAAGATAGCAGTCATTAATATATATGCACCAAATTCTGATGCACTCAACTATATAAGACAAATATTAACAGACATGAAAAATGAAATAAGCAGTAACACAATTGTAATGGGGGATCTCAACACCACACTATCACAAATAGATCAAGTAGACAAAAAAATCAACAAAGAAATATCAGAGCTAAACCAAACTTGGGAAAAAATGGACCTAGTAGATGTATACAGAATGGTCCACCCCACAACATCAGAATACACATTCTTCTCAACTGCACATGAGCATTCTCCAAAACAGACTACATACCAGCTCATAGAACATGCTTAAGTAAATGCAAAGGAGTTTAATTATTCCATAAATATTATTAAATGATAATGCAGTGAAATTGGAAACCAGTGGCAAAAGAAATCACAAAAATTACATAAACACATAGAAATAAAATAACACTCTCCCTGGGAGCACCTTGAGTCTCGGCAGCTTGAGCAAGTACCGCCTGTTCCTGGCAACAATGGGACGAATCCACGGTCTTCAGGACTCACCCCAAACTATTAATGTGAGCACCAAGAGGGTCTCCTTACAGCTTGCACATATGAAACTTGCATGAACCCATAGCAACAAATTAGATGAAAAGCAGCACACCAGGAGTCTGAAAAACAACATACTTTATACAGCAGACCCGAGAAAATCCTCCAACTCTATTCTAGAACTAATCTTTAAACTCAGTTCATACCCTGAACTAACACAGTGAGAACGGGCCAGGGAGATTTCAAGCCCTCATACCAAGCATCGTAAGTTTGTCCAATGCCCAGCTGCAAGGGGTGGGGAACAGTAATACTGGAGATCAGGAGGAGGGAGGAGGAGAAGAAAGGGCCTCTGGCATCAAGGCAATGGGACAGAGCCAAACGGGTCACTGAGGGCGCCTCAATGGGGGTGCGTGCCCCACAGCTGCTCTGCTGTGGGCCCCGCAGCTGCTCCGCTGAGGGCCCCACGGCTGCTCTGCTGTGGGCCCCGCAGCTGCTCCACTGAGGGCCCTGCGGCTGCTCCGCTGTGAGCCCCACTGAGGGCGCCCCACGGACTGGACCCGCCCCCACCCATAGCATGGCGACGGGGCAGAGCAGGGCAGTCTGCTGTGAGCATAGGTGCTTTTCCACCTCCGACCATGGCAGTTTGTATACACCCATGTGTGCTATAGTATGGTCTGAGGTAGCTATATCTGTTCCCAAGGCGAGAGTCCAGGGGTATAGATAGACACAGGAATACAGTTATTATCACAGGGAAGATGACTGATTGAGTGGTAGGGCAATGGAGATGCGGGAGGAGAAACTTGAATGATGAAATGGGCCATCATCTGTGTAACTGAGTGACATGTGAAGGTAACATTATGTAGGACAGCATCCAGAGCTAATTTCCTTCTATGTTCTCTATAATTTGTATTTCCTCAATCATTTTTGTATTAACAGAAGTGAAGATAACTTTATGTTATGCAGCATCCAGTGCTAATTCCCTACTGTCTTCCCTATAGTTTGGTATTTCCTTTAATGTTTGTGTGATAACTAATGTGAAGATAACATTATGTAATACAGCATCCATCCAGTGCTAATTCCCTACTATGTTCTGTATAATTTTGTATTTTTGATATTGTTTATGGCTTATTCTGGTTCATATGTCTCCATTCTTTTGTCTTTAAAATAAAATTTAAAAAATAAAATATCAACTGAGAAAAAAAATGATAATGCCAAGACAACATACAAGAACTTATGAGACACAATGAAAGCAGCTCTATGAGAGAAATTTGTAGTGGTTAATTACCAGAAGAGGAAAACAGCAAAAGCTCAAATAAACAACCTAATGTTGAAGCTCAAAGAACTATTCAAGCCCAAAGCTTATATGAGGGAAAATTATAAAGATCAGAGCAGAAATTAATGTAATTGAGACTAAGAAGACAATACAAATAATTAATGAATTGAAGAGCTGGTATTTTCAATGATTAAAAGAAATTGACAAAACCCCTAGCCAGCCTTATCAAAAAAGGGAAATAAACAACTTAAATATTTTTCTAAGGTTAAGAATGCAATTAGAAATGAAAATGGTAGGGGCTAGGGATATAGATCACCAACACAAGCTCCTGCCTGGCAAGTGCAAGGTCCTGAGTTTGATTCCTGGTTCCAAAAAAAAAAAAAAAAGAAAAAAGGAAAATGGTGAATAACAACAGATGCTGCAGAAATTCAGAGGATCATCGACTATGAGAACATGTACTCAAATAGCATGGAAAACAGAAGAAATGGACATATTCCTAGATACGTGTGATTTACCACAGCTGAATCAAGAAGATATAAAAATTCTAAATAACTCCATATAAGTCAGTGATGTTGAAGATGTGATTAAAAACATGCCAACAAAGAAAAGCCCAGGTCCTAATGGATTCAATGTTGAATTCTACAAGAAGATCTAATGCTACTACTGATGAAACTTTTCAATGAAATTGAAAGAAAGCAATACCCCCAAAGTCATTCCCTAGGAGCAAGCTTTATCTTGATACAAAAACCAAAGATTGAACTAAAAAAGAGGACTGCAGGTCAATCTCCTTAATGAACATCAGTGCAAAAAATCTTCAGTAAGATACTGTCAAACAGAAAGCAGACAATTATCAGGAAGACTGTACATAACATGACCAAGTAGGATTCATCCTAGGGATGCAGGGATAGTTGAAAATATGGAAATAAATAAATATAATACATGATATCAACAGAGCCAAGGACAAAAATCACATAATCATATCAACAGATGCAGAAAAGCATTTGACAAAGTCTAATGCAGGAGAGAAACCCTACATAAAATTGGAATAAATGGTCTTTATCTCAATCTGATAAAAGCCATTTATGACAAACAGCTGATATCATGCTAAATGGTCAAAAACTGAAAGCTTTGGTACTAAAATCAGGAGCAAGATAAGAATGTACACTATCACCACTTCTATTCAATGGCGTTCTGGAAACAGTCAGAGCAAGTAGAGAAGAGAAAGAAACAAAACGAATAAAGATGGGAAAGGAACAAGTAAATTTATCATTATTTTCTGATGGCATGATACTCTACACAAGAACATCCCCAAAACTCTACCAAAAGACTTCTAGATTTAATAATCAAATACAGTCACATAGCTAGATAAAAAGTCAATACTCAATTCAACAGCACTTCTGTACAGAAATAACAAACTCACTGAGAGAGAAATTAGGGAAAAAACACCTTTTATAATAGCATTGGAAAAACCAAAATACTTAAGAATTAACCTAACAAAGAAAATAAAAGACCTTTACATTGAAAACTAAACTACTCTAAGAGATTGAAAAGGATGTCAGAAAATGGAAAGATACCCCTTATTCTTGGGTAAGAAGAACCAATATAGTGAAAATGGTTATATCTGTAGATTTAATGCAAACCCAATCACATACCAATAGCATAAATAATAGAATTAGGGAAATGAATCCTAAAGTTCATTTGGAACCAGAAGAGACCTAGAATAGCAAAGCAATTCTGGACAACAAAGGCAAGGCAGAGGACACAACAATCCCTCACTCAAAATTATACTACAAAGCTACTGTGATACAAAACAGCATGGTACTGACCACAAACCAAACCAAAACAAAACCAGATGTCAGGATCAGTGGAATACATTAGAAGATGGGGAAACAACTCCAAACACTTAACTACCTTATCTTTGACAAAGGGGCCAATCACCTTCACTGGAAGAAAGATAGCCTCTTCATAAATGGTGCTGGAAAAATGGGCTTTCCACATGCCAAAGATTAAAACTCTGGTGTGAGAAAGGGAACATGAAAATAAGGACCAAAATGCTTTATAGATATTGTGAAATAGGAAAAAACATGTTCAAATGGGAAGTGGAACTAGGGAGGAGGGAAAGGAAAGGGGAAAAAGGAGAAAAGAAGAAACAAGGAAACAAAGCTTTTGTAAGTAAGAAAGAGAAGATTTGAAAGGAGGGGAGGGGAATAGGAAAAAAGAATCAAGGTACATCACATACAGGCACAAATTCCCTATGATAAATGTGAACATTATCATTATGTATATCTGAAATGTACCAATAAAATTAATTAATTGAAAAAGAAATACACTTATGGTTTGCTTTATACATTAGCCTAGAATTTAGTCAGTTCTAAGGAGATGATAAAGTTCTTGAATTTGCATAGCTCAGAAGCGGATCCTGAACTGTGAGCACTGCGCCATGGCACTGCTATGCATGAAGCTCCATCTGGGTGGCCAGCTGGTCTCCTTGATAATATCTCTATCTCAGTGTCTTCAGCATTATAATTCTTGAAAACAGTGTCTGGAACACTAAATCACGTGAGAGTACAGAGTGACCTGCCCATCCACCTGTTCTAACTAATACTCTTCAAAACATTTCAAGGAAAACCATTTCTCCTCCTTCCTTTACACCACACAAAGATTTAGCCATAAAATTTTGGCTTACAGTAATCACATCCTGAATCAATGGATTCTTTTCTGAGTTAAAAAAAAAATCCCTCTAACATGTTCATTTTAATTTTTAAAACGCTATTTTAAATGGTAGGGAGCCTTTTAATTCTCCACTCTGTATTACAAAAAATAATAGATAGGCAGAAATGTGTTATTAAAGCTATTTTTCTTGGCGTTCTGGTAATTTAATAAACTGCTGAAGCTAAGCCTTAAGACTTTATGATGCAGCAAGAAGAGGACTTGTCTGTTGATTAATAGTTTCTGATGGTCCCTCACTGAACCCCCCTGCTTCCTGGGGTGATTCCTGAAGGACAGTGGGCAGTTTCTGAAGGGAGAAGAAAAGCATGGGCAACATATTTTGTCTGAGGATTTTAATGTCCAGGAGGGTGCATGTACTCTTCTCTGTGTCTTGGGATGCAAGTGAATGGTTAAAGTGAATCTCAGAAGATACCTTTTGGGGTGATGACTTCTCTATGTGACAAGTTCAGGGCATTTCACCAACCTTAAAAGTTTTTGTGACAAGATCTTTGAGGGACATCTTACTCTGCACAAGCTGTTATAGCAAAATTCTGTAGACTCAGTGACTTCAGCAGAAATTTATTTCCCTTAGTTCTAATGGTTGGGAAGATCAAGAACAATGTTCCAGGGAGGAGGTTTCATTCTGAGATCTCTTCTCCTGGCTTGCAGGTGGCCACCATTTCACTGTGAGCTGCCATGGCCTTGTCTTTGGGAAAGAGAGTAAGCTCTTTGGTGTCTCTTCTTATAAAGTCACTGGCTCATCATGACAGCCCCATTCCCAGGACCCCGTGCAACCTTAATTACCTCCCAGAGGTCCTGTCTCCAAATACCTCCACCACACTGGGGTTAGGGCTTCAACCTGTGAATTCTGGGAGATCACAAATGTTCAGTCTGTAACAGAAGTTCTTACAGTTACTTGGCTTCAAATCCATTCATAATGATCCTGACTCTACAGACCATCTCTACTGTGCCTGCCGCTTCTGTGTTAGGCTCTGCCAACACGGGGCAGTGGAAGGAGAGTCAGGGTGGGGAGGAAGACAAACAGCTCATCCTTCTTTGGCTCTTATTCTTGTCAGCATCAACTGTGCAATGGCTATTTTTTTTCAAAAGCAGTTTTTACATCCAATTTGCTATTTTCCAGGTACTTCCAAGACCAGCTTCACAGCACTCCTCTTTAGAACTGTGAATCTCTACCCCACAAGGCCCTTTCTCTAAGCCCAGAAACCAATACCAGCAAAACAATCCTGCCCCCCACATTCACATGTCTGAGTTCCAGCTCCCCAAATTGCTTCTCCTGTCTTCTAGGGTGTTAATAATCCCACCCTATTCCTCTGTATGGTAGTTACTCCCTGCAGTTGCTATTCTGTGTTGCTTTTGAGATTTTTCTATGCCTTTTTCTCAGTAAAGATTTCTTTATATTAAATTGTTTCTGTTAAAATAAATGATGTCATTTCTGTCTCCTGTCTGGGTCCTGACTGATAGTATGAACTTTCCCCCATTGATTTGAAAGGTACAGTCCTGGAAAATACATATCAGCTACCTTGGTTACTCAAAGGCTTTTTGTCTCTTCGTAAAGGGAAGCCAACAGTAAATGTTTCACTTATGAGACTGATCCGTCTAAGCCCATTTTCACCTCCTCCTTTTGGTAATGTCTGGGCAGTTGAGTTGTGGCAAGGGAAACTTTCCTGGTTGAAAAATCTTCCTTCTTTCAACTACTTAGCTCTGTAAGAGCAAAAAATATGATTATCTGTCTGTGTAACTCAGCACCTAGCAAGCCTGGTATAAAGAAAATGTTCAATAAATGTCTACTAAGTAATTGAGTAAATAACTAGAAAAATGGCTGGGTGAAAGAATGGATGAATAAATATTGCCTGATGTCAAGAATATCTAGTGGCAGAAAGAAGGTCTCCTTGAATAATGGCATTATTTCATTTTTAATATGTAAATTATGAGTGGAATTGGCTATATATGAGAGAACCCCAAACTAACAGCAGCTTTTAATAGAAGTTCATTTGCCTCTCATATCAACAGTGCCCTGAAGTAGACATTCTAGGACTTGTCTGGCACCTCTAAAATGCAAAACATTCTATGGGGCTCGGATCCCTCCATTGTACTGCTCTGCCAATGTATCGTTTTCCTCCAGAAATCACACACATCCCCTTTGGCCAGAACCAAGTTACATATTCTCCTTGGAGTCATGTTAAACTGCAAGTGAGATTCTGTGACTAAGGAGAAATGGGTAAATACATACTTGATACCAATGGCAAACCCTACCATTCTAAGGAACAAATAACGCAAAACCGAGGAGGCCTTCCCGACAAGGAGAAGTGTGGAGGATATCTGAAGTCCTGTTGAAAGAATTTTAAGAGGCAGCATTTCACTTTAGGCAACTCTTTTCTCTCCCCATGGCATAGACCACCAGCTCTCCCCTCCAGTCCTCAGCCCCTGTCCTCCACTTCTTGTGACAGTGGCTTAATCCTGGAAAATGACTTAGAAGTCTTAGCTATCTGAAAATTTGCTAACCATCGACCTCATGCTGTAAGGTCCAACAAAGTTTGTCTACACAGGGCTGTGTTACTAGACACAGGGAAGCAAGGGGAAGAGTGTGTGAGAAAATATTGAAGGGAGTTCCCTCACCGTCTTACCTACTGAATCACTCTGAACCTTAGTTTCTACATATGCATCTCACAGTGTTGTTATGAACAGTAGATAATGAGAGTGATGTATGTAACTCTGTGCCTGTTCTGCTGTAAGTGTTCAGTGATTAGTAACCACTATTTCATGAAGAGTTTCTAGAACCCGCAGAAACAGGCTATGCCTCAACCTTGTGGCTTAAACCACACATGGGCTATTATTACTTTTTAAGATTTTCAAATGGGGTTATCTCAGGAAGGAGACGGGGGAATGCTTGAGACTTGAAGAAAGATTCTAAGAGCAGATGTCACTTGTCTGACCCTCTGAACTAGGTTTGGGGTCCCTAGTATGTGCTGTCATAACTCCACATCTCACTTCATCAACTTCCATAGTAACTCTCATTTAATGGCCAGGCTTAGCAATGAATGCAGACAGGCAATGTCTATGATTTGCCCACTGGGGTATCCCAAAGAATAAGTTTTCGGTAAATACACACCGAATGAGTAAGGTGGGGATATGGATGATTGGAAAGAACACAGGTACAAAGTTGGGGGTTGGCAGTCCTACCCAGACCCCAGGATCCTGCAGAGGAAAACCACTCAAGGTGCCTCTTCCCACTATTCTATAAGAGCCTCTAGCATTCAGAGTGGGTGAATTTGGGTGTTGGAAAGGTATTGAGCATTGGTGCCAGGCTTTCCTTTAGTTAAGTCTCCTCTCAGTAATTTTTTCAAGAGAAAAAAATGAAGAGCTTTAGAGAAAATGATTCTCAAAGGGCCTGAGATGAGGCCTTGGGCACTGGGCCCCAGCTGTGTGGGCAGCAGCTCAATACAGTTCCACGAGCATTTTTTTGACACTCACCATGAACCAAGCTTCTACTAAATGGTTTCCACATGCAATTTTTAAAGTTAACATTTATCTGAATTAAAGTAATACATGCACATGGTTTAAAAAACAAACAGTGCTTAAAATGTTCACAAATGAGGCAGCAATCCCTGTACCATCATCCCCCACAAACCCATCCTGTTTCTTATAGGCAGCCCCTTCCATTCTCTTGGCTCTTTATTCTGGCACTTGCCTCCGGATTTTTACGTGGTTGTGTGAGTTCCACTATCCCTTGAGTCACCTGTTTTAGACGTTACCTTCTGACTTCCTGTTATGATGAGTGAGGACCTCATCTCTATGCACGCCTTTCTTTCCTTCTCCATCTTCCCACTCTAGCCGCGTCGCCACTTCCGCTTAAATCCGTATTTGAGCTTTTTATTATTATGACCATGTAAATATTATTCACTGCTGAGTTAATAGCAATTGTTTCATTTTCCCTTTCAATTTGTAGCTAAATCTTCCCACACCTTCCAACTGGTATAAAACAACCCATAGTACAATTTTCCAGAGTCAACTCTGTGAATAATCTATCATTCACCTTTGCTTCAGCCTCCTCAACTCCATCAACATAAGAGATTGCAAAGGAACCCAGGGCCTTTACACTGAGTTACATCCCCAACATCATTAAGTTACTCAATTATCCAGGCTGGGCTAGAAATTGCAGTTCTCCTGCCTCAGCCTTCCAGAGTGCTGGGATTCCAGGCTTGCACCACTTGCACCCAGTGGGAGGGTCACTCATAAACTAAAACCTTCTTTATTTTTCACCTAAAAGATCTCCTGAATTTCTCTCCAGCTTTGGATATCTGTTTTTCGGGAGCCTGTGTTGGTAGAACTCCTTTTCATAGTTTACCCTGTCCCTGAGCTTCCTGACAAATGCACCAGGAGCTAAATGTTTTGAGACTCTGAGGATCTGAAAATATCCCCATTCTGCCCTTCACTAATAGTTTGGAAGCAAAATAAGTTTTGCTCAAAATTTCTCTCAAACCCTTTGTTGCTGGGTTTTCTAGGTTCCAAGCTAATGTTGAGAAATATGATGCTATCCTGATCTTCTATCATTTATATATTCAATGTCTTCCTGAAAATTGTAGAAAATTGTAGAATCTTATCTTTATCTCTGAAATTTCATCAGGAAGTGCCTGTCCCTCTCTGTTTTCACTCCACAGCCTAGAGCTCTTGTTAGGCAGGTATTGGGTCTCTTGGATTTATCTTCACTTTTTAAAAACTTTTATATCCTATAATGTATCCTCTATCTTTTTTCTACTCTTCACAATTTCTTCTGATACTTTCAACTTTTCACTGAAAAGAAATTAAATCAAGTAGCACTTCTTTACTTTTTCCAAACATTTTCTTGGTTTTTTAAAACATGTATGTATTGTCCTTCTCCTTTAAATATACTACCGTTTGTTATCTCCCTTAGAATATTATTCTCTTGTAGTGTCTTTTTACCTTTGTTTTGATCTTTCTTTGGAGACTATTCCTATTCAGTAGCAATTCCTAAAAGGTGATTGGAAGCTATTTGTAAAACGGAATTAATAGTAGGTTAATTCCCATTGGTACCTCTCAAGGCCTTTGAGGCAATTCTGTTTCTCCAGAGGATCCTCCCAATGGCTGCTTCTTTGAGCTGTGAGCCTTGTTGCTATGAACTCCATTTAATCCTCACTTTGTATTAGGGTCCTCATACCCATTATCCTTATGCACGGTCCCTAAGTTTCTTCAGAGGAAATGTCTCCTGTTTCCTATAGCACTGCCTGTGGTCCCTGACTTTGTAGGGCCAGATAGAAGATACTCAGAACATCAACCCTTGGTGTCACCTTTCTCCAGTCCCACCTCCACAACTGTCAAACACCTGTTACTCCCAGTAACTGAAACTCAAGAGTCTGCTGAGAAACAGAGTCTGCTTGTCATCACCTCCTTTGGCAGACATCGTGACGTGATCTTCCCCCGTTCTGCTCAGGCATTTACCATTCCCCCACCTACTTCTGCATTTGTACAAACAATGGGATGCCATCTTCTCCTAGTTCTATTGCGAGTGGAGTTTACATAGGTTTTCTTGTTTGCCTCATTACTGAGGAATAAGTTTCAAGAGAAGAGGGACAAAAACAGCTTTCCTCTACCATCTTAAAGATACAAGTCTATAATAAGTGTATATTATCTATATTAAGTTCATATTATCTTTTAATCCTCACAACTCTTACTAGTGCCATTAATAGAATGGAGGAAACAAAAGATACCAAAAGTAGAGGCTAAAGGACTCATGAAGAATCCGAAATCACGGTGAGAGGGAGAAGCCATCAGTCCTAATGGAACTTGGGTGGGCTCTGGTTTCAAGGGATCCAGAAAGAAGTGCCAGTGAGGCCAACAGTGTCATGTAATGAGGTCAAAGGAAATGTTCCTGTGGGCACCGGGCTTGAAGCCATCCCGAGATGTTGGCGACTTTAACACCCCCGGCTTCTCAATTTCTGTCAGAAACGGGGCTTCTAGTGTTGTCCAGATCTTGTTCTCACAGTGGGGCTGAGCTTCCAGGTGACCAACAGGGCTGGCAAGACAGGTCTCTCACGTATGTACATAGTTCACATTTACACGAAGAGTAAATGTGCATTAACTTCTGTTGAACTGTATCTTGTTAGTGTGTGTTAAAGAATAGCACATGGATTTCATTTCACAGACCAACTCTACTCAGTGATGGGTGCCTGCAGTACCTAAGCAGAATGCATCTGGGGCTCTCTCCAAGCTCAAGGGAAGGAATGCCTGTGGTGGGCCTAGACTAAAAGGGCTAAAGAATGTGTGCTATGACAGTGTATGTGGTGTCCTCATTCCAGATGTGTGCCCTCCACAAAGGTGATCAGGATGCTGTCGGTATTGTTACTCAAGCCATCGATAAGAACTGGACAAGACTGATGAAGGCCCGAACTATTAGGTGCAGTGTTGAGGTTGACTTCTGGGTTGACCCTGATATACAACATTAGATACAGTTTGTCATTTAGGATTCACTTTGATGTTGTTTTCCAAGCCACACTTTTTTCCATCTTGTGTCTAAGAGGGACTTTCTGTAAAACCTCCACTCAGAATAGACAGGCATGTGTTCACTCCTTTCATGATGTCCAGAAAGTGGAATGCGTAAAGTGGGATGTTGGGAAACGAGTGGGTCACAGGAGAAAAGAGATCAGCCCCCAAGCTTGTAATTCCTAGGGTCCCACATGTACAGAGCAGTGCTCCAAAGACTCTGGCCTCTGGTCTCTTTTCCCATCCTGAGGAAATGTAGAGTTTCACAAGGAAAAATGAGCAGTCAAGATTACACAGACCATCACAAAAATAAACAAGCACATGCATTTCATATAGTTCAGAGTTTTATCATAAAACACAAACTTTCTAAAAGTAAATGTCTTACTCCTATTTTAACAAGAACAGAAATAAAACTCACTCATGTTAGCAGAATACAGGTGGCTGTGTGGTTGAGCAAGTGAGTGAACAGGAGGATATGTGTTTGGTTTGTGCTGTGTGTGCGATAACTATAGATGGTCAGTCTGTGAACCTGGTCTTGCTGTTTTCTGTTCATGACCTGATCTGGGCCTTGGCTTTCCGAACTTCATACCAAGCTATTGCGCAGTCCAGAATTCTAGAGCCCTTCACCTGGATCCAAGGGCTGAAGCGGGAGAAGGGGAAAAAAAAAGTCTAAAAATTGATGCCATTCCCACTGGAGGAAAAATAAGGGCTGTTCATCGGGGGCCCACCGGATATTGAGCTGAACCTGAAAGAGAGGGGGGAGAGATGTCATGACTAAATCCCTGATGTTATTGGAGAGATTAGAAGAAAATTAATATATTAATTTTGTAGCAGTCAGAGACTGTGAAGACCATGACAGGCTTGGAGGCTAAAAATATTAGCATAATAAAATAAAATCTTTGGCTCTGGAAAAACAAAATATTAAAATGACAGAATTAGAAGACAATACATTCTAGTGCCACTAAATTGGACCACAAAATTGCCATGAGCCTGTAAGGGTTACTTCTATGGGACCTAAACTCTCTCCATGCCAGAACCACAGAGCAGGAAGTCTCCATGGAGCTGAGCACCTTACCTGTACGCTTTTGACAACACTACTTGCCTCAGAGGACTAGGCATTCTACAATACCAGAGAACATAGGTGCAGGCCTGGGTATTATATCTAAGAGTCCATACAATCCCGAGGAGACTTTCTCCATGACCGGCACCTGCCTAAACCAGGCCCTTCATTTCAACATAAATAAGAGAAGTAAAAACTGAGGTATCAGTAAGCACCTGGGACTTTGCTAGGCCCTGAGAGAAGGAAGAGCCGCGAATAAGGGAGACCACCTTGTAAGAGAAGAAAGACATGCGCCTTTGCCTCCTCCCCGAGACACTTCTATTCATACTTCAACACTGGGCTCCAGAACCATCTAGCTATCTCCCATGTGAAGATTTCCCTGACTTCTGCGGATGGGACGATGTACTCCTGCTTCCGGGATCCCATTGCAATTTCCTCACCCATCTGCCAGGATACTTTGAATGAATGGGAACAGAGCTCAGTATAAATTGCAACAGAGCAAATGGCTAGATTTAGTCTTATCCAGGGATTCTCAATCAGTTTTCAGCTGGGCAGATGCATATTACAGAACAGATTCACGTTCAAGGCAGCCTCCTATGAATTGATGAAACAACAAAGGCAGGGTGGGTGGAGGACAGGGGAGAGGAAGGAAGAAGTAATGGAAACAGAACACTGCATTAATCTGGAACGCCTCAGCTGGTAAGAAGCAGTATCTGTCTATCTCTAGGAACATCCCCGGACCAGCGAGGCTTTGGTTACGTTTCAGTCATTTCTCACTAAAATAAGTCCTATAAGAGCAGGAACAGCATCTGGGCTATTGACCATTTTGTACGCAGCAGTCCAGCCCCTACCAGGAAGTAGGTGTTACCAAACAGTCCATGCCAAAGGTAAACACACTATTTTTTCTCTGTTTCAAAAATCATATTGGAAAATACATGACTGAAAGTGATGCTATCATAAGGATACTGAATTCCACTCAGTTATATAAAATAAGGTGATAACCATTATAGGAACAAATTTCTCATGGCAGACCTCTGGGTTGCCACACCTCGGGCAGCTAGCTGCTCCACGCTGAGAATGTCTTACGGGAATGAAGGGCCGTGGGCCTGGCCTGGCTACGAAGGAAGCTAGACGGCCAGGAGAAGGAACAATCCATGAGGACTGCAGCTACCAAGGGATGTTCCCTGGAAGAGGAAGAGGAAGCGTGGAGGAGAGGAGAAAGGGAGAAGAGGAGAGGGAGGAGGAAGAGGAGGAAGCGGGAAAGGGGCAGGAAGAGTACAAGGCGGGGGTGCGGCAGCGTCTACCACGCTGCTTTCAGTGTAGTTATTACTTATGCCCTTTTCACTCTAAAATGTAGTATTGCTCAGAAGACACTTTGCACGGTTGTCCCTCCCTGAGAGAGGTGTGCAGAGCACCTCTGCCCATTCTTCCCTGAGGCCTGAGGGAAGCCCCTTGCTTTTCCTTCTCCCTCTTTGTACAGTTTTGCCTCTTGCTTCCTCTTTTCTGCTGACACCCCAGACTGTCTTCCAGGCCCAGTCCTCCACGGAGGCCCTTGCGGTGGCCGTCCCTTGTGCAGCCTCAGTGGGGCCATGCGCCATCCTGCACTGCTCTCAGGGGCCCTCCTGAGCTCTACCGCTGTCTCCGCGCTCCCCACCGCCCCTCCTCCGGGGCCTTTGCCTCTCTCCTCCAGGAAACGCTTCCTGCGCTTGGCTTCCTGCTCCTTTCCTGACTCTCCAGCATTCCTCCGCTCTCAGTACAGGTCCTTTGAAGAACCCTTGCTAGTTCCTTGACATCTTTCAGCCTTGCGGCCTGCTGGGTGCCTCAGGGCTCAGCCCTTGGGCCTCTTTCTCTATGCATGCACACTGCTTAGCCATCTCATCCCATCCTATCCCATATCTTTAAATATCACGTATATGCTAATGACTCCCAAATTTATTGCCAGCCCCAACCTTCTCCCTGACCGCTAGCCTCCTCTGTCCAAGCATCCGTCCGCAGGTCCACTCATCTGTCCGACAAGCATCTTCAAGTTCACATGTCCACAATCGTCTTGACCTTAGCATGTGGGCACGGACGCTCATTTACCTATACAGGTCTAAACCCACAAACTGGGCTGGACTCTTCTCTTTTCCTCAGTTTATCTGCAACAGGCATCAAGTCCCATCAGTTCTGGCAGGAAAATAAACATCCCAGATCATTTCGTTTTTCTCCTTTCCTACACTCACCGCCCTCCTGAACTCCACAGTGTCTCCTTTCTTGAACAGCAGGGTGTGCTCCCTGCATCAGCTCGTCCCTGTTTAGTCCATTCTTTATCTACTGGCCAACAGGCTGTTTCATAGAAAAAAATCAGAGCACATCCCCATCCGTTTAAAAGCTTCCATGGCTGCCCCCTGCTCTTAAAAGAAGACTCCCCGTGCCTATCAAGTCTTCTCTACCTGGCCCTGGCAGCATCTCTGATTTCAGTGCTGCCTGCTCTCTCCTTTCTCTCTCTCTCTCTCTCTCTCTTCAATTGTGCGCCATCCAGATGTTGCCATCTGGGAGCCTTTGTACTTTCTATTCTTCCTGCCCTAAGTTCTTTCCCCCCCTATATATGCATGGGTCACTCTTCCATTTCATTCGGATCTTCTCCCAGGAAACCTCCTCTGATCTTCCTCCCGTTTTCCCAGCACCTGAAGTTGCTCATCTCCTCCTTGATGATTTGCCCCCTAGACTGCGAACTCCTGAAGAGCAGGAGATACTCTGACTTGGTCACTCTAGATCCGCAGTGACAGGCACAAGACGACACGGACTCAGTATTCTGGGCACGCGCAGATCGTCCTCTCTGGGGTGATGCAGGCCAACACCCCTTGAGCCACTTCTCTGACCCCGCTGTCCCGCTTTTCCCCAGCCTCTCAGGGCGCCGCTCCTCCTGCCGAACGCTGCTCTGCTCTCATCACCCCCCTCCTCGCCCCCAGTGTCTCTGGCTCTCCCCAGCCTCCCTCCTACTTCTCAGACCGTCCTTCTTCAGTCTTCTTCCCACTCGCTCCTCCCTTCCTCCCTTCCTCCCATCCCCTCTGCAGACAGCAAAGACCACACTCAACCCTCTTTCACGCCTCCTGCTTCCTCTCAGCGTTCCTGCGCCTGACCAAGGCCTTGGGCCCTGCTTCCTCCCAAGGACAGATCTCCTAAGTCCACAGTGAGAGCGTGGACTATGGGAGGTTTGCTGGCCTGCAGGTGAGAGGCCAGTAACAAGCTCTTGTACAGACCCCCAGGGCCCTCCCCAGACCACACCTTTTCTCCTTCATCCCCATTCTCTTTCTTTCCCGTTTGTTTTTCTTACACTCATCAATTCACTGAGTGCGCAAATCCTTGGCTCCCCAGGCTTAGCAGCCAAAAACCTGTATTAATCCAATCCAAACCTCCCCTTTCCAATCCTATTTTCCACCTTTTGCAGGAACAAATCTAATACTCCAGCCAGAAGCCTCTATTCCCATGCTTCCGGCTCACCGCACACCGGCCCACCTGAGGGCCTGGATTCCCCATCTGCGGAGCCCTCCTCCCTCTCTGCTCCCTGCAGGGGTCCTCCTCTGGCCTCAGGGCTACCTTCTTGGTCTTTCTTTTGCCAGGGCACTAACATGGTGTACCCACCTTTCATCTACTCTCTTCTCTCTTAAGAGAGAAAGTGGGTCCTATTCATCTGTGGGTTTCCTGCAGGCTAAATTCAAATTAACTACAGAAATTAACACAGTACTTCCTAGGGCGTGTTGGCTGAAATACACCATGATGTATTCTACAAAACAAGGAAAGAAGGGAGGGAAGGTGGGAGGGAAGGAAGAAGGGATGGGAGTGGGGAGAAAGAGATGACGGGGGTGTGTGGCTGTCATGTTCAAATAACATTATTGATCACCTTCCTGAACGTTCCCCACACACCTGAGGAAATTAAATGATTTGAGAATTCCAACAGTTAAGAAATCGCTTTATCTTTGTTTCTCACAGCTTTTCCCAAACGGATCTGACTACTGAACCCTCTTTGTGGCATTTATCTCTTTTAACAAGCTATTGGAGAAATGCTGATGGGAAGGATGTTAGTTTGGGGATGTGTGGTGGACACCACAGAGAATGGCTGTGACAGGAAAGTCAGTGCAGGAGAATCAGTGTCAGGCGGAGTAGTTTGATCCTAATGCTAGAACCTGCGTTTCTCAGCCTGGACCACATGCTCCCCATGGCAAGCCTTGGACACTTGTGCCCAAGAAGGTGATGCAACGCCAGCCATCTCCCGGATCATCCATACTACCGGAAGATTTGGTGGTGAGAATGAGTGGCTGTTTAATATTCTCTGACCAACACGAATTTGTAACTAAACAACATGTGAAATCTGAGTGTAATTTTCAGCTGAAATATTGAGTTTATGTTGAATGCTTCCTGTTACACCCTCAGATGATCCCAGGAAATACAAATATGAATACAAATCTCTCTCCTCTACTGTTTGGGGATCTTTGGTGGAAAAGCATAAGATGGTAGGTAGATAGTGGGCAGTCAAGACCCTTCAGCAGGGCCATCTGGGAGGTCAAGGGGGGTGCTCAGAAGATTTGCTTGGCGAGCATATAGGGTACAGCCAGTGGGGAGAAAAGCCATATTCTGCTGTAGATCAAGCAAATGGACAAGAACACTGTGTCATGCCCCACTGCCTGCCACAGCCCATGGAGTGGGTGTCTTTGCTTCTACACGGCAGATGCAGTTCTGCAGCCAGACTGTAGAGCAGCAGCCCAGAGCAGACCTACAGAGCCTGCTCACCTCCACGCCAGCCTGCTCACAGTAAAGGACTCTCGCCTCTCCACAGCCACGGGATACACAGACCAAGAAAGGGTCTGTGGAGCCCAGACCACTAGCCTCCCCTCTCCAGAAGCTCTCCAGATGCAAGTGGGGCCTCCAGTGTAGGAGGAGGACTCACCTGTATCCTTGGGGGAAGAGGTACTGCGGGCTATCTCCTGACATGGGAGAAGGGTCTCGGGGATTGGCAGGCAGCTTCTGAGGTGTCCTCTGTGGATACGGGTAGTTGGGCTGAACAAAGGGGATGTAGCTCAGCAGGGGAGTGTAGGAAGAGCGGAAGATCTGCTGGCCCATCTGCTGTGGGTTGTAGAGTGTCACCTGCTGGTCAGAGAAGAGAGAGGAGTGAGGTCACCATTTCCCAGCCTTAACCCTAAATTCCCCAGCCCCCTCGCCCCAGCCTCTGAGCTTCTAGTCCATCTAGGCACATGGAGGACACTATGTTGGGATGAGAAAATCCCAGGGCTATGTGAGGCGGGCAAGTTACCTAGTTTACCTGAGCCTCGATCACCTACAGATAGTGTTGTAAAATGGACAAGCACTATCTATATAGAGGATTATGTTAGTTGATACAAGTAAAGAGACAAGCACATAATAAACAGCAATTCAATATTATTTCCATCCTCTCCTCTGTCTTCCTTACTTTCCTTCTGTCAATAACCACCCCCAAAGCTCCTTGTTCATTTTTAAAGCCTTTATTATCCCAAGCAAATCTGCTGTGATTTACACAGCACTGGCTTCTGTCTCACTATCTTGGCTGATTCCAAGTTGAAGACAGCCCTGCCCAGGGGACGTCCCTGTAGTGGTGGAAGTGGTCTGTCTGTGCTGCCCAGCAAGTAGCCACATAAGGCTCCACTGGGCACTTGAGACCTGGCTTGTGTCAGTGAGGAACAGAACTGGGGATTTCACTTACATTTAAGTTGGCAGAACTACACATGGCCAGTTACTACCTAATCCGACAGTGTGAGACTAGGAGTGAGGGCAAGCGGACAACAGGGCTCAGCTCAAACCCAAAGGAAAGACAAGAACTTAGGGGGCTTCTGAGACTACTGTGAATAAGCTCTCACCAAGGACTGAGCTCCTGCTCTGCTGTCCCTGACAAGGCAAGGATGTGCTCTGCCTTATTAGCTGACGCCTCCCAGCTCCAAGACAGCACCTGGCTCACAGTGACTGCTCAACAGACTTATGCCTAGCGAATCCCTGCCAGGGCAGGGAGAGGGGACGCTAACATCTGTTTAAATACTTGAAATAACAGGGAGTTCATCATCCTCTCCTGAGCATTGTATTCCACTATTGACAAAATCAGAAACCATGTCTCCCGTGGAGCTGATATCTATCTTCCACGTGCTGAGGGCAGTCTCAGTCAAGAGGTGGGGAAGCTTCTGGATTTCCACTCTGCCGCCAAGATCCTGGAGTCGAGTGCTTAGGGGAGTGGCACCAGAAGAGTCTCTGCATGCTCTTAGCCAGTAACAACCCGCTAGGGCCAGCATGTTTGAATGCTCAGTGGGTGCCAAACCGGCACATGGATTCTCTCATTAAACCTCCGAACAGCTCAGTGAGGGCCATTATTATTCCTATTTGGAAGATGAGGAAACTGAGGTTTGGAGAAGTCAACTGACTTTTTCAGTGGGTGTCTCGAGTCCTAAACCAGAGCCCCAGTGGGAGCCGGGTGTGGTGGCACACATCTGAAACCCCAGAAGTCTGGGAAACTGAAGCAGGAAGATGTCAAATGCTAGCCAAACTGGGCAACCTAGAGACTTTGTAAGACCCTGTCTCAAAATTTAAAAATTAAAAAAAGAGCTAAGGATGTAATATAGCACAATTCCCGTACACACACACAAAAGGCACACAGGCCGTGCCAAGCCTGTGTGCCTTTGCAGCCCTGCTTGCTGTGCCATCTCTGAAATCTGAGTTCCTCCCTAGTCTCTGTCTTTGTCTCCAAAGTAAGGATGCAAAGCCTTGTGATGCTGGACACAGGCATGGAAACCCAGGAAGGAGAGGGCGAGCATGCCAGGAGTTCACCAAGCAGACACAAAAGGTCACCCCCCCGGGCAAGTCCCTGTGGAGTCCAAGGCAGAAACTTCCTCAAGCCTTTGTGACAGGAGGACATGCCTGGCACTAGAAGAGACTGGGATGGAAGAGGAGGCTCTCTGAGCACATATGAGCTTTGTTTGAAAATGTACCGTAATTTGTGGGATGGATAAAAGCCATCAAACAGGGCTCTGCATCCTACTCCCAAGTCATCTACAGAAAACAGCAGAACATGTCTACGCTGTGTCTGTACAGAAATGTTTATATAAATAGATGTCACCTAAAGGATATATAAGAAACCAGTAAACAGTGATTGCCTCTAAGTTTTTAAATTTTTTGCCATGCTTTTGTATTTCTGTCTTCAAATATGTGCACATACGTGCGCGTGCATAATTGTCTAAAAAGATTTTCTTTGAGGAAGGTGGAGATGTCGCTGCCAGGGTAAGGGGATGTGGCTGGGGTTCCCTGAGGCAGACTCTGTCACCCCTGCTTCACATCAGGTTGTCGAAGGCTCCTATTGCCGACAAAGCAGTGCCAGCCCAGGTAATAAAGTGACTTACACCCATAGGCCCGTCTCTGTCTTCCCAAACATTCTAGCATATTTCAGATCAGAGATGCAGTTTGCAGAGAGAGGGCGGAGTTCCCTGGGGAGAGAGATGAGGCAGAAGAACCTGGAATTTGGATGTGGGAGTGTCTGTCTACCGACATGCGAGGGGAAAAGCCAGCCTGGGAGCAAGGCAGTCTCATCTTCTGTGCCCTTTATGGCCTGTATTCCCAGCAACCTTCTTCACACCCCATCCCTGCACTAGACCCAATACCCCTGAACATGCACCGTATGTGGGTGTTCGTAAGTGTGGGTTGAGGCATCTTGGTCTGTGTGTATAACTGTGTCTGTATGTCCTCCTGCTTCTACGTGTGTGTGTTCGCACTGCTGTTTCTGCATTCTAATACTGTATTTTTATGCAAATGTGTACAGCAGGTGGCAAAGCATGGTGATCATCAGGAGGGCCAGGCCCCATGGTCAGACCTTCAGCTTTTATCTTCAACGTATGTGGGAACAAGATGCTGCCAGATTTACCAAATAAAACTGCAGTATACACAACTGAATTGAAATTTAGATAACCACTGAATGATCTTTCAGCATAAGTATGACCCCATCCAATAGTTCAGACATATACGTACTTATACTAAAAATTTATTTCTTGTTGATCTAAAATTCAAATTTAACAGGAGGCCCTGTAGGACAGGAATGTGGCTTCCTGCTGCCACTGATGCTAGGCAGAGCCATATGATTTGCTTTGGTCAATGGAAGACAGGTGGACGTCACCAAGTACCAGTTCTGCGCTGAAGCTTGGGGAAGCACTGTTTCCTCAGAGCCCCCTGTGCTTACTGGAGGAGCAACAGCTTCGGCATCTCCAGTCCAGCTCTGACCCTTACCTTGGTGAGCCAACCTTTAGACCCATGAAAGGGAACTGAATGTTCATTGTTAAAAGTCCCTGAGACACTGAGGGCATTTATTGCCATAGCAAAATTTTCTTAACTGTATAACCTCACACAAATTACTTAGTCTCTTTGTTTCTTGGTTTCTTCATCTGTAATCTACTCACAGACTGCTTGTGAAGGTTCATTTAGGGCAGGTGGAGCCCTTAGAGAGGGGCCTGGCACACAGTAAGGGCCGCTGTCACCATCACAGAGGGACTGTATGTGTGTCTGCATGTTGGAGCCAATAGTGCACCAGAAAGTCTAGATGGTGACCAGAGAGACAAAGATGAAGGAACCCTGCGACCGAAAGGTCTTCGTGGAGCTGGGACAGAGGAGGGGAGGTCACCTACTCACCTGTCGGGAGTAGCAGCCTAGCTGAGGAGGCGCAGCTTGCTGATAGGGCATCCTTGGTGACCGCTGTGGATACATGCCCTAGGGGAAGAGACAGGGGCTCAGCGCTGCTGGGTGATGGCTCCCTTCCAGAGGCTGAGCTGTACAAGTTCATCTCTCTGGCCCACATGCTGGAGCTGTAGTCAGGGTTGAGTTTATCCCATCACAGTGATGGCCACAGCTGGAGTGAGGCCGGGGCAGCACAACTCATGCTCCACGGAAGACCCCACTGAGCAGGCTTCAGGCCTTCTTGGGGTGATTGAGGTAAGAGCGTCAGGAGTCTGACTACCCCCTTGTTTCCAGATCTGTCCCTGAGAGGCTCTAACTTTCAGCAAGTGGCTTCACCTCTCTGAGCCCCTTTTTCTTCACCTGCAGCATTGTGTATTCAGGGCTGCAGACCGTGTGATGATAGTTACATTATCTTGGTTGCTGTCTGCACACGTTTTGTAAGTGTCTTTTCTCTGCCTGTCTCATCTGAGTATGTGTGTGTGCGCCCATGTGTGTAAATCCATGCTTATTTAAGTCCCTCTGCATGCATGTCTGTGACTGTGCCCACATGTCTGTGTGTTTCCACATACCAGGGTACAGCTTTGCCCCCAGATGTGTTAGCTTGGGTTTCTCCTGCTCTGTATCTGTATGTCTGTGCACACTCCTGTGTCTGTAGCTCGTCGGAGGAATAGGGTGGGAAAAATGAGGTAATGCATGTAAGGGGCTGAGAACAGTATCCAGCACATAGTAAGGACTCTGTAAATATTAAGTCTGTCCATCATCTCTCACTGCACCCGCCCTTGAAAGGCTCTCTGGCAGGCAGCTCAGCCAAATGGGAAATGGAAATTGTATTCACAGCTCTGTCTAGGGGCAGGTGGGTGTGCATTTGTCCACACACAAACACAAGACACACACACTGCGAAACTATTGTGGGTGAGCCAGCCCATGCCCCCTGTGGCCTCAGACTATGCCCCTGGCTGCCAACCCAGAGTTTCCCATACAAGCAGGCACAAGGGCCAAAGCAGCTGTTGCTAGGGACATCTCAGAGCATTCTGTACCCTGTTGATGTGCTGCTCCCATCCTGGGTGTGGCTTGTGCCAATTTCCAATGCAGTGACAGCTTTTACTACACTCTTAAGGACTTCCTCAAAGCCTATGGGCTTGTTCTGAAAGGCTCAAGGACCTCTAAACTGGAGGCCCCCCTAACTCTCCCAGTGGCCCACCTTTCAGATTCCCGAAAGAGAACAATCTCAGGCAAGCACTTCCCTGCTTTCTGCCCTGGGGTACATGTCACTTCTGACACTTCATGCCAGGGCTTCCTACTTCCACGAGCCTTTCACCTGAAACCAGATCCCTGTTCCTGTCCTGCCAAGCCCTGCAAATGGGACACCCTCACTCACCGTCATGACCCCTCTGGTTCCTGTAACACTGGTCGTGGTCAGAGCCTGGGTAAAGAAGTCACGCAGAGGGCTACAATGCCACTAGAAAATTGCTGAGCATCCTGCTTGTTTTACTCCTTTCTGATTGTATTGACACTTAACTCTGCCCACCACAGCCACTTTCTCTGGGCCACAGAACAGCAGAGGAGCCTCCGTGGTTCCCACACACCCTGTGCCAGGCCACCTTGGGATCTGGATGGGGACACAGAGCGCCCAGCCCTGCTCCATCCTTGAAGGCAACATTGCCGCATTCATCGATGTGAACAACACCGCCCAGCTTTAAGGACATTTCCACCTGTTAGAATTGCAATTCCACAAAATCCCAAGCAAGAGTGAATAAACATGCACTCTTCTTTGCTTGAGGCCATGGCCCTTTCCCACACAGCCTCTCTCCTTAATCAGGAGCAGTGTTCTTTTATGCCAAGCAGCCTCAGAGCCACTAGAGAGCCTGGATGTTGGGGACTTTATCTTCCTGGTTCTGAGTCTCCCCGCCACAGAGGTCCAAGCAAATTGGATCTGGGACCTCATTTTTTTATTTCTAATGCCAAACCGGGAAGAGACCAGGACAGACCAGGCCTGATTCTCCTCTCTGCTCCCTCCAGGTCCCACTTTCTTGGAAGATCACAGCAGAATAATAATAAAAAGCCAACATCTATATCACACTTTTTCATCCATGGACTCAATTAATTCTTACAACCAAAGCAGCCTGGGCTGCTACTGCTGTAATTATGATGAACTCATTTCACAAACAGGAAGCCACGACTCAAGAGCAGTTAACTAACTTGCCCAAGGCCACACAACTTGGAAGCAGCAGAGTCCTTATACCCAAATCTTCAGATTTCAAAATCTGCCTTCTCTCTATTATCGTAGGGCCCTGGATCAGCTGTCTTCACACTAGGTAGCATTATGAGACTAAGAAGCTGTGAGAGGGTAAATTACGCTGTCTTTTGTTACTACTTGGTAGAGTCAACTCCTTTTACAGCTGACTTCAATGCGGCCCACGTATAGAGCCCGTGGGTCCTTCTGCCAGGCCCTTATTCTGCTTCTGTCCACAAGCTAGGGAGCCTCATTATAGTCACCCTGCAGTGCAAACACCAGTGTCTCTGAAGACAGGGGACTTTCATGCTCAGAAAATATGTCTAAATCTCACCCACTTCAACAAGTCCACTAAGAAAGAATTAACATAGCAAAGAGATACCTTCCCCACTTTGTACAGAAAATCATTGCCAGTTAGCCTTACATGGTGAGCTCTATGAAATCATTTTAGAGTGAATACACTTACACTAAATAAAATTATTCCTCTGTTTCTTTGTTTAAAGGTTGAAGTGCATTCCCTAGGTCTTTGATTTACTCCTGAACTTGCACTAGATGCCAAGTTTCTTTGTCATCTTTGAATCTTTTCATCTAGCATAATGCTCAGGCTGTAGTAAGCATGGGACAAAGGTTTTTTAAATTATGGAAGTGAATGACTAGCTAAATAAATAGAAATTAGCAAATCAGTGGGTAGGTAAATAGACAAACAATGAATAAGCAAACCCCAAAATGCAAGGGCAGAAGCATCACAGAATCAGTGAATCAGTGAACAGAACAGCTCTCTCAAGACTTGGGCGAGGATAATATTGCTAATGTGAAACTGACACACTTTCATTTCCCCCTTTAGGGATCACTTTTCATCACAATCTCTCACTTCAGTTGGGGACGTTGAGGGTCTTTGTACCTGGCCAGAACATGGTACTTGTCCTTATTAGCGAACAAATAAGCTTAAATAGAAAACTGAAAAACCAGACTTTGCTAAATGACTTTAAGATTCAGGAGCTACACACAGTGGACAAGCTCAGAAAGCCTTTATATGCAATAGAGAGAATGTCCCCTTCTGCATGGGACATCTCAGCCATGAGGCTGTTGCTCTCGCAGTGGAGGAAATGACACAAGGCACAAAGGGATAGTGAGAGGGGCAAAGACATGGAGAAAGACAATCCAAATGTCAGTGTTTTTCCCTCTCTGTTTTCCCTTTCCAAGCATAGCCAGGCCAAGGTGGGGCAGCAGATGGCCAAAGTCTTGCACCCACAAGTTCAAGGTTTTACACTTTCCCCACCCAACTACACGCCCTTCTGGAGAGGAGCCAGGAAGGGTAGCAGAAGACTGAGAAATCCTACATACTGAGCACCTTTTCTGCAGAACCTGAGCACTACCTAAAGGGACTGTTTAAGTGATTGGATTGAACAAAGGCTTAAACTAGAGTGGACATTTATTTGATTCTTCCCTCCTGCTGAGTGGGCTGCAGCTCTTAAGGGATATAAGTTAAACGGACAAAATAAAGAAACTACATTTTCCCTATGTAAGTTCTGTGTGTAAAATTTCAAACCCTGCTACAAATGCTTCACCATACCCTTGTGTCTGCCCACTAATTCCCTCCACTAATTCCCTCTTAGCGAGAAGCCAAAGACCAAGAACATGTGCCTGGCCACCTTGGCTGATCTAAATCCAGACTTCTTGGGTGTGGTTTAATAAGATGATCATAATCTGTCATCCAAATTATGATACCTGAGAGTGAAAGGAGGGTGCCATAAATAATTATTCTCAGGCAAAAGACCTACACTGGGATTGTCCTAGTGAATTATGTATACCACTAGAGCAGGTGAGAAACAAGGGCTGTGACATCCCTCCTATCCTGGGAGCCAAGCACTTAGCCAGCCGAAGATAGCAATGAGCTCTGGAATAAACAACACAGTATGAACTAAACTTCAAAGAGTAGGACATTAGAAATATATATGTGCACATGTGTATATACTGGTACTTGGTTTGATGTGATCACAATGAAAACAATAATGGATGACAATGTCTTACTGTTGTCCCCAGGATGTCTCCAGAGTATACAGATGGCATTCAAAGGAAGTCCAAGGTTTGTTGCAAAGTTGGCTTCCTACAAACCACACCCCTCTTAGCCCCCAGAACCCCTGTGGATGCAGATGCTCTACTCCCCCAGGAGAGCCAGAGCCACCGCCTACCTGATACTGTGGGAAGGTAGAGTGATTGGTGAACACTGGTGGAGGTGGGCAGTTCAAGTTGAGCCAGAGCGGCTGGTTCATGGTGGTGGAGGTCAAGGCTGTGGCAAAGCATGGGGTGAAAACATTCCCTGTGTATTTAAGGTTGTTCTTCTCTGTAGCTGTTACCGATGGGTTAACTGTAAGTCACAGGAGAGGGAAATCTATTTAATGATTGAGGCTGGGAGAGGGCAGGAAGCCTCCAGAGCCATCCCTGGTAAGCTCCGTTCTCAGGAATCAAGTTGTCTCAGCTCCAAGAGGCCCTTCAAAGACCTGGTGAATTCCCAACTATAGGAAACATCATTAGTTCACACTCTGCTTATATGGAAAGATGAACCCCCCAGCACAGTCTGGCTTAGAGCCTCTCTTTACCATTCTCAGTAAACGAGGCAGATTATCAGGGGCAGCAATAAACCAGATTGCTGTGGCTACATTTCCCCTACAGTATTCACAAAATCAAATTCTTTCAAGTGCTTTAGAAAAAATTTATCTTTATATAAACAAATGCTATGCCATTTGAAATTCACATGATGAAAGCAGTCCCCAACCAGTGCCATACACTCAGCATATCTGAGAAGGTTGCACTGGCTGTTGAACCTATATTGGAAAGATTTTCTTCCAAGGTCTTTCTAAATTTCTTGGGCTGACCTTGAACTTGAGATCCTCTTGCTTCAGCCTCCTAAGTACTTAGATTACAGACATGTTTCTTTATGTTTAATGGAGAATCTTCTGTTTTAATATTTTAAAACATTCAAATAATTCACTGTGGAGTGACTCGACATTAGCCTAAAAGAATGAGGTTAGGTGGAGTTGTTTCCAGATATGAATCCCAGATTCTCCTCCTCTAAAAGATGTCCTGTGTGTCTATGCAATCATAAGTGGGCACTTAGTTTCCCATGCATCGGCATCTTTCTTGGAAAAGAGTTTTGATTGAAATAGATGTAGGAGGGCAAGGGAGAGAAAACAGGGACACAAATAATCTCAGTGTAGAACTGATCATAATCTAAATCATGATTTTTTTTACTTGGGCAACCTACAAAGCTGTGATATGTTGTCCATATCAGGACTCTATTCAAACCACTGATAATGCCCCTGCAAGCAAACTACACTTCTCTAGCAATTGTATTCCTAATAAGGGACATGGGGGAAAAGGTATTTCCCCATTTTATGAATTTAAAACTCCTGACATCCAAGGAAAACCTTAACTCTGGGTAAGAGTGAGCCACTGCTGGGCCTGAGTGTCTCTGGAACTCCTTCCTCTGCAGCCCTGCCCTGGGTGGGGTAAAGCTTACGCTTTAGCTCCAGCCTGTCCACGTCCACTTTGCTGCAAAGCTTCAGTTGCCCACTTGGGTTCTTGGTAGTCCCAAGGAACTCATAGAGCAGGTTCTTCTCAGCTGGCCATGCAGGCTTCTTGGTGGGCATGGAGCCCACTGGGTCACTGTGACTGTCCTCACCAAAGCTGTCCTTCTGACTCTGGGGCCTCTGGCTGAGAAGGAGGCCCTCTTGACTCTTGGTTGACTCTTTAATGCTAGGGATCCATTCTAAAGCAAGAGGAAAACTGAGTCAAAGCCTCTGGAAGACCAAGTGCTAGATTCAGTAAGCCAGCTTCTTCTGGATTAAATGGTGGTTCCTCCACAGCACACATCTGGGGCTCGCCCAAGACTGGGGATTCTCATTCAGCCAAGTACAACCACAGTATCTCCCTGAAGCCTTCCTTGACCACTGCCATCTGGCCTTACTATCTCATGCATCAATCTCCATCCATCCATCCATCCATCCATCCATCCATCCATCCATCCATCCATGTTTATCTTCTTCCCTTCCACCAGCCTCTTTTCTTCCTTTTTTCCTTCTTCCATCCCTCTCTTCTCTTTCCTTCCTTGTCTTCTCCCTGCCTTCCATCCACCCACAGTTTCAGGCTGGGGATGTAAAGATAGTTTGGACACAGTTCTTGCCACCAGGGATCACATGGCTTATGGAGAAGACACCCATCCCAACAGAACATGCAGGCAGGGCCACCCAGTTTGGTTCCTCATCAGGACTTTATCTCTGTTTTGTTGCTTAGAGGCAATTCAGCTCACTTGTCAGTGCCAGGCCCTGCCTTGAGTGCTGGGGACACAATGGTGAGTCAGAGCCAGACTCTGCCCTGCAGGAGCTCACAATAACCAAAGAGAGAGAGACATGCTGGAAATAGCTCCAGGACATGGCAGATGGGCAACACGAGGTGACAGAGGGACAAAACATGAGATGCTGGCTGAGAAAGTCCTTCCTTCCCAGAAGGAAGTAGGGTTTCACCAAGGCCTTGCATCCAGGGTTGTTGGGGAGAAAGGTCTGACTCAGACAACAGGTCTGAGTGTTGGTAGACAGACTGGGAAGCATCAGAGAAGTGTAGTAAATTACTGGAAATGACCAGCGTGTTCTAGGGGGACACAAGTGGTACCAGACTCAGGTCTTGCTCCAAATAGATTGAGCATTTGTCCTCAAGTGTAAGAATATTGTCTGCACCCTGTTGGGGACCTTCTCAGCAATGCTTCCATCCACATGTCCTTTTAACACTGGCATGGTTTCAAACAAAATTAAGTGTGTGTGTGTGTGTGTGTGTGTGTGTGTGTGTGTGTAAGAATGGATGAAAAATATTCTGAAAAAACTGCACCTTTATTGAACATGTACAGATATTTTTCTTGTCATTATTCCCTCAACAATGCAGTAAAACAACTATTCGCATAACATTTATATTGTATTAGGTATCATAATTAATCTAGAGATGATTTAAAGTATGTAGGAGGCTAAGTATGTAGGAGGCTGTGTTCTGGTTATATGACATTTAGGTGAGGATTTGAGCACCTACAGGTTTTGGTATCTGTGGGGGTCTTAAAATGTACATGTATCACCCTAGTTGAGGGGCCCTGTGCTCTCACCTTTCTCCACTCCTTGCCCTTCATGGTGGTCTCTGAAGTTTCCACTGAGGTTGGCCATCAAAGTCACCTGCCTGCTGAATAGCTGCACTGTGCTGGACACACTTCAGGCACCTGGGAACTTGGTCATGGCCGAATCAGAGGACTTGTGCCTCAGTGCTGCCTGCTTGGAATGGACTTGATCCCACCAATTCTTGGACCCCTAACCCAGTGTGATGTTTGGAGCTGAGTCTTGCTGGGGCTGGGCCTGTCCTAGAACCATCACAACAAAGGAAAGAGCTGCTCCAATGTGGGCCAATTTAGGAGACAATGACAGTTTCAGCAAAACATGTCCCTAGAGTCTCTTCCAAGACTTTCTGTAGTTGCTGAGTTTAGCCCCTAGCTAGTGTGCTGAAATAACATGTCAACTAATAATAATCTGTTCCCCAGAGACATACACACCTACAATACCTGTAGTCCCTTAGACATCTATAAGACTCCCTTTTCTGAGTCCAAGGGAGTGTGCGCACGCACACACACACACACACACACACACACACATACATGCACACTCCTGCTGGTCTCTCCTCTCCCTCATTCATATCACATCCATGACAGACACATGGGCCAATGACCATATACACATAGACACATGCATATGCACCACTTCTGCATTTTCTAACAAATACACTCACTCTGGGAATGCTTCCTTTGGCACACCTTTGCACACATGTTTGTGCACAGACACAAATGGTGGGGAGTCTGGGTGGGCAGGACCACATCTAGTCCAGCAGCCCCAGCCAGCATAGAGGTATCTTTGGGTCCCCCAAGGATGAGTAGGAGGAAGGTCCCCAACCCTAGGCAAGGGCTTAGTCCTCTCTCACTGTCAACCCATCAACCCACATGGCTCTGCCAGGTCTGCCCAGTACTAGCTCCAGCTTGCTGTCCCTGACTCCAATTCCCTGGGCTCCCTACAATGCTCCAGAATACAGGATATTCTTGAAGGTGACCTTGCTTTTGTTTTCTCAGGGAGATGGATGGGGGCCTTTGGGATACAAGCATCTCTTGGTTGCCCATCCATGCGCACAGTCTGAGAGTCATTCTTCTTTCGGTTGGCATGAACATGATCTACTCTCCCAGTGACTGCTGACTGTGGGTAAATGCCACAGCCATCCGTTTGTCTCCCTGAAACCATTCAGTCTAAGTGGTGAGATCAGAACAAAAGGAAGACTCCTGGGGGTGGGGGCTGAGGTTGGGGGGTGATTGCATTTTCTGAGAAGGAGGTGGACTCCTCATTTAGGGGATAGAAGGGCACAGTTCTGAGCCCCTGTGCCTACATTCCCTTATGCATTCCTTTCCTGCCCCATCTAGAGAGCACAGACCTCATGGCCAGAGCAGATGCCTCCATCAAAAGCTAATCAAATCTCTCTCCTGGCCCTCTGAAATCTCCCATGCTGCCGTGTTACCCAGAGCCTTTGCTGTGCTCTGGATAACTGGTGGAGGCCGAAGCTGAGCCAGACACTACAGGCTCCACTGCAGGGTGCTTATCTCTCTCAAAGTGGGCTGGGATCAGGGCCTCTGCACTTGCTCTCACAACATGCCCTGCCTGGGTATGTCCAGCAGAGGACAAGGATACCCTGCACCTGGGAGCCTGTGCCTGCCAGAGAGGCTGCTTTGTCCTGTTTTGCACAAGGGACACTTTGTGCATGCGCTGCAGCCCTGCTTGGCTTCCTGGGAGGCTCTCCTCCTTGTAGGGTGCTCCCTACCAGCACCCAGCCCCACTCACCCATCAAGTGACGCCCCTCCATGGCATGGTCAGCTTCAGCCTTGGAACAGATCTTGGCAAATACTGGAAGCTGCCTCTTCTGGGCCGGGAGCTCAGGGAACGTGTCTGGGAGTGCAGCAGGCGGTGGAGGCAGGAGTACGAATGGGCCTAGCCCCGTGGGCTCTTTGGGTCCAGAGCCACTGAAAATACTGTTCTGCAAGAAGTCCTTGATGACTCTTGTCTCCTCCAGCACCATCTTGTTGTCAGGGGCTTTGGACTTTTCCGTGGACTGCAGCGGGAACTGGGCCAAGAGCTTACTGAGCTCCGAGCTGCAGTCATCCAGGCTGTGGCCCACGTCCTTGGTCCCCTTGGCACTCCTGATCTTGGCGGCACGCATGATGCCTGTTACTGTGGACATGGCGGAATCGCAGTCCTGCTGGCTGCCAATAATGGACATGGCCACCCTTTGCTCCGGAAGCCTGTCGCCAGCAGTGAGAGAGGCTCCGGGGCACTCAGTGCTGCTTGCCACCAGGAAAGGCGCAAGAATGCAAGGAACCAGTTCTCTGGTCCTCTGGGGATCATCACCAGCAGCCTCCATCTCCTCTGAGCTCTCTTGGACCAGGACGAGGTGCTCCTTTGTGAGGCTCAAGAATTCCTGCTCCACCAGTAGGGAAATCTCATCTCTGCCCCTACTGAGCTCCAGGGCTCTGCAAACAAGTCAGAGAGACAAGCAGTGGGTTAGTGCCTATTCCCCCAGGGTGGCTCTGTTGCAGGACATGTGCCTCAGGACAGCGGCTAGAGGCATGCTTGATGAAAACTACTTTCCTGATAAGAAAGATCTGTTGCTTCCTTTGAGGAAACAAAAGCAAACTCTTTGTGAACTCCCAAGGGGGCTCAACACCACACCGTGGGGCATGACAGCGCCCTCAAGTGTGTGTTTTGATGTCCACACACCTGGACAGACCCAGGAAGGCATGTCACGTAGAACTAGGGGCTAGCCCCCACAGGCCACAATCCATCAGAATGAGCATAGCTACAAACCTAAAGTCTTCCTTCTGTGCCTGAATGAGGCCTTTAGTTGCTGGTTTCTGCCAAAGCCTACGGGTCCTAGGGCCTGGGCTGGTATAAAATGCTGCACCAACAATGCGTAAAGTATGTGTCCACCAAGGCAACCGAGCCTCCTGGCCTCAGCCTTACAGAACCCTCCGGGGATGGAGGCAGAGTACTGCCGGGTGCAAACTGGCTCTAGCCAAACGGGCTGAGCCTGAAGCTGGGCACCACTTCCTGTGTCATACCAGGCCCCAGTACCTCAGGGTCCTTCCTGGACAAGGGGTATGACACCTAACGGCACTGCCTGTGGAGTGTCTGGGAGAACGTGGGAGGTAAGCCACACGTGAGCCTGCTCAGTAAATGTGGGCTGTGAGCATCAGCTGGCACGGATGGGGGACAAGCTCCTGGAGGGCCCCCCAGACTGTGCATGTTACGAGGCCTGGTCCTGCTCTTGCTTTTCACTTTCCTTCTTCTCCCTCTCTCCTCCCCTCTCACTTACCTCCCTCCTTTTGACTCTTCCCTTGTCTAGACTTTAGGGGTATAAATAGGCCCCACTCTCACTGCTGTGCCCCTGGGAACAATCAGGACAGAGAGGTTGCCGATCCACGGCCCCAAGTTTCAGATCTCTTCCTTCCTTCCCCTCTTTCCTTCTCCTCCTCAACGGGAATAGGTGATTCTCAGTCCTGGGTATCCAGCACTTGAAGGACTCATTTCTGCCTTCCCTTCCACCCCCAAGGCCTTGCCAAGCAAGCTAGGCGCCAATTACTTTTCTGGATTAGAAAGACTCACTACAATTTGTTAATTTTTAAAAACTGTAAGAATAGTATCGTGGTTATTTTCCAACAGCAGCCAAAGGGAGTCCTTACAGCTCAGAGATGTGCGCCAAAGTATTTACAGATAAAACTATGTCTGGAGTTTTCTTTAAAATTAATCCAGTAGCAGGAGAGAAGAGATAGGGACCTAACAGCTGAAATCAGATTCATTGCATGTTGTAGATAGTGATCACAGCAAAAACTGGTGATAGACATACGGGATCATGGTACACTATTCTCTCTGTTTTTGTCTGTATTTGGCTTCTGTTTTTTGCTTGGTTGTTTGGGTTTACTTTGGTTTGGTTTGGTCTTTGTTTTGTTTAGAGTACTGGGAATCAAGACCTAGAACGTGGTGGGCAAGTACCCTACTATTAAGTTTCTAGCTTTTTAAATTTTGTATTTTGAGACAGTTTCTTGCTAAGTTGCACTTGCTGGCCTTGAACCTGAGATCCTCCTGCTTCAGCCTCTGAAGTAGCTTGGATTATAGGCCTGTGCCATTATGCTTGGCTTTTTTCAAAAATAAAAATGTTACACACACACACACACACACAAGCACACATGCACACATGCACACACACAAAATGTTCACAGCTAAATCCTTTAAAGTACCAGTTCCAAAGAACAAAAACAGCTTCTAAAATATGCATGGGGCCTTGAATTTCCTCTACCAAAAATACCCAGGTGTGTCCCTTCTCAGACTCTACCACTCCAAATCCAGCAGCTGGGCAGAGAGGATCCAGTGGGCGCTGAGTGTGAATCCCGGTGCTGCCCCTCAGTAGCTGCCACCTAAGCTTTGTATTTCTCATCTGTCGAGTGGGATAACACCTACCTCTCAAGGCGAGACTGTGAGGATGCTCTGAGATAAATTATGCAAAATACTTAGCAGAAGTGTGGCTCGTAGTAAGCCCTCGAGAAACATTCATGGCATAATTACTATGATGTTATTATTGGTGGTTAGATCTCAGCTATGACATGCCTGTATCATCTCTGCACGACTCCCCCTCACCGCACCACTGCTGGCACCTGGAGCAATGAAGACACCTTCTCTGCTTCCACTCTCAGCCCTGTGGCATCTGAGAAAACACTCTTGTCCTCCCAGTTGTAACCGCCTCTTTCTCGCTATTGTGAATTCACAGTGGTTCCTGGGGACATGGCTTCCAGAATCCAACCATCCTGGTCATTCTCTGGACATGTCACAGGTCCTCTTAGAAAGCTAGAATTCCTAGAAGCAGCAGCACCCTGGCTGTGAGCCCTCCATATGCTCCTAGAAGCCCCTCTCCAGGCACTAATTCTCATGAATCCACCATGGACCAAACAGAAGCCAGGCATCCACGTCCACACTCACATCTGGTCCACTCTACACCCCTGAGCAGCAGGCAGTGTCATCCCCACTTCACAGATATGAACAGTGATCCTGAAAGGCTGAGGACCTTGTTACTGTGCTAGAGAGGAAGCCTGTGTGGGGGCTGGTCCCACTGTCTTCCTTCACTCTTCTGCTCCCAGCCCAAGCTCCCCTTTTCTAGAAAGAGTTCTCTGGCAAGTTCCCCTGGCCCCCGGGCTGGCTTTGTTCCCTAGTCTCAGTGCAATCAGGGCTATTGCCGCTCTCACCCAATCACCCCAGCCAGTGGAGGGTCATCACAGTGAATCTCGAGCCCGTCACCCATGGCATTAGCTGTCCCTGATGGCTCTGTGTCAGCTGCATGCCCGATGAGCACGTCTTCGGAGTCTTCTGCCAGTTTACAGATAGAAATGTTGAACAGGAGAGTGTCTGGGGCGGCACCACAAGGACAGTGCTGGAGACCCTCCTCGCAGCCTGACAGTAATCCCGGATCAACACTGTGGGGGAGTAAGTCCATGGGGTACCCATCATCCCTTCTCCAGTCTTCCACGAGAGCCTTTATCAAACATCAAGCTTCGCTACACAATCAGAGATTCCTGACCCAGTGTCTCTCCTACCTTGTCTCCTCCATCTCCAAGGAAATAAAATTTGCTTGTTCTTATTTGCTTCAGAAAACTACATGCACACAGAACTAAGGCACTCTTAGAACTTAGATCAAACCATTCCCCTGCTTCAAATCATCTTGTGGATGCTCATTATACATAGGATAAAACCCAAACTCCTTTATGATCCCTGGGACACTACAAAAGTTGGCCCCATCTCCCTCTTCTCTCAGGCATACAGCTTTCATTTACCCCTTGAAATGCCAAGATCACTCCAGCCTCAGGACCTTTGCACTTCCTATCAAATGCTTCTCCGCTCTGTCCTCAGATTGTCCCGTAACTGGCTTATCATTTAGGCTTTCAGTCAAGTGTCATATTCTCAAAGAGATCTTTACCACCCAAGTTTTTAAACAATGTCCCTTTCCTACTTACCAAGTACCATCGGCATGTTTATTTTCTTTCATTCGCAGTATTCATCATGATTAGAAAGCATTACATCATTCTTATATTGTTATTCCCCATAACAACATACACGCCAGGAAGGCAGGGATTCTACCTTGTTCATCACAGAGACCTCCCAGCCTACAACAGGGCTTGGCACATAACTCCAGCTCAGGAATGTCTGTTGAATCAACAAATGAATGGCCTCTTTTGCCTCTAGCTTTGCCCATCACCCCGGTACGCACTCCTGTTCCTCTCCCAGGCTGAAGACTACAGCTCCTCCCACTGGTTTCAACCTTTCTGGCTTCGGTTCCATTTACTAGCTTTCTGCCTCTTATCCTGCCTCTGGCCTGGCATCCCCGGGAGCTGCTCAGGTGACCCTAACTGTGCTGGTAGGCCTGGTCCTAGGAACGCTCAGCCTTTGCAAACCAGTCCTATGAGAGACTCCACTCAAAACTCACACTGACTCTGAGCAGTTCTTTGGGGCTCATAGCAAGAGTCCCATGCACCCCACAGTTTTTCTGATTTCAATATGGAGCCTATATTTCTGGGATTTATCTTTAACAGTATTTTTCCTTGAGAAATTTTCCTGATCCTGGCATCTTTCTTGTGCTGTTTGCTTTATCCTTTTAGTTGATAAAAACCATAAAATCTATCCAGTGAGTCATGGAGGAGGTACAGTGCAGCTCCTGAGCTCCCAACAAAGGAAGCAAGTCAGAATCCCTGGCTCCAGCTCTGTGCCGCCACCTCTGCTTCGCCCACCTCCAGAAATGATAGATGTCTGGTGATGGCTTTGTGCTCAAATGCTATGCATTATTTCTGCATTTGCAGTGTACAGACTTGTGTGAAAAAAAAAACAAAGGGTATTGATTGGCTGGCACCCCTTCCCAGAATAAAGACTACGCAAACATGCTGTTAGCTCCCCCAGCAACAGTTCTGTGTACATGATAACACAGAGCAAAGATGAAAACTGCTATTCATCTGAGCCAAACGACAGAAAAAAAATGCAAGCAGAAAATCGTGAATGGTGGAGGAAGACACCAAAACCAGTATTTTCTTCCAGCTGTGGCATCTTAGACCAGTGACAAACACAGTACGGAGGCCGAGTTCCCTGACCACGTGGCTGATGAAAGATTGAAGCGAGGTGAATGCCCCAGAGTCACACAGACCCTGGCTTGAAATGGGCCCCATCTGCAGATCGCATGACTTTAGGGTAGAGCTGGACTTCTCCACGTGTCTGCACAGCTGGGGCAGCACAGCACAGCCAAAAGGTCAGTCTCTAGATGAAAGCAGGAACTAGATTCAAAGCCCCATCATCCAATGGAGGCCACACCTTTAGCAAGCAGCTAAGACCCACTCTAAGACTCGGCTTCTATTTCACCAAATAGTAATAAGAGTTAGCATTTATTGCACGCAAGCTAACAAGCCAAGCGCGATGCTGAGCCCTTTGCGTGCAAAACTCTCATCTTAATCACAACTTCCTGTCTGTATACCCCTTGGTAGTTGCATCTCCTCTTGATTCAGTAAGGAGCAGAGACTCGAAGTATGCTTGGGAGCTAGGGCTTAACCTCTTATCCCTTTTGGGACTAGGAGTCTCCACGTGAACAAGCCCAAGCCATCCTACTGGACGATCACACACAGAGGAAGGAAAACTCCACGGTGACACTGCCAATAGTTGACTGCAGATGCACGAAGGAGCACAAGTCAAGTTTAACCAAGCCCAGTCTACACCAGAACCACCCAGATGAACCCAGCCCAAGCCATCTCACTAACAAAATAGGGGCTAAGTACACAGTTTACTTCTGAGCTACTTCAGAGTGGTTTGTTATATATCAAATGCTAACTGACACATGTAGAAGTAATCATCCCAGTTTTAAAAACAAAGGCATCAAAGGACAGAAAAGTTAGGTGATTTTTCTAAGGCTAAAAGATGACCAAGGATAAAGCAGGTAAACTGAGACAATGTAGCTCAGATGCCACTCTCTTAACCCCTGAGCTACCGTGCTCACACAAACCAAGAATGAAATGCGAAAGGATCAGAGAAGAATTAAGCCAGGTCAAGAATGTGAGGAAAGGTTTCCAGATACAAGGACCACATGCACAAAGACCCCAAGATGGTAAACAGCTCAGAGCATTGGTGGGAGCTATGCTTTGATGGGTAGGTGTGCAATGAAGTCAGAGAGAAGACAGAAGTCAGAATCTGCCAGACCTTGGAGGTTATGCCAAGGAATTTGTTTTGTTAAGGCCAAGGGAGCTATAGCAGACATTTAAGCAACCAACGTCAACTTCCAGATCCAATGGACAAGGGGTGTTTCTCCCAGCAAGCAGTTTAGGAAACAGTTGGTGAACAGAGGGCTGAGCTAGTCTCTTCAATGACTCTACCAAGTTCTGGGTCTTACAGTTGCCATGTGTCCCCATAACAACCATGAGGACCAGGAAGCATCTTCCTTTCCAATTTGCAGAGAAGGAACTGCGACTCAGAAAGGTTAAAAGACTTGTTTAGTTTATCCCAGAGGGTCAGTAGGAGCAGGATTGGATCCCAGGTCTGCATGGCTCCAAAAACTCTACACTTAGCCATTGCCCTCCACTCCTCAAAGCAGCAGAAAAAGGAACAAAGCTGAGGCATTGTAGGCGGGGGACCTGGCTTGCACCCCAGTTCTGTCCTTCTTGATCTTGTGAACTCCTGCAACTCACTTCCTTACCCAGAGCTTGAATTCAGGGAGGAAGCAGGCCCACCAGCAATCTTCCAGTGAGCAGGAGGTCAAAGCAGCAGAAGGCAGAGCTCAGAGGACAAGCCGGCGTCCAACCCAGAAACTGGAGCTACGGCAGTGAATGAGGGGTGGGACACCAACTTCCCAGAGCCGAAGAGGTCCTTTCTACGGCCCTTCTCAAAGAGGGAGACCCTCCTGGAGTAGGCAGAGGCTCTGGTTCGCACCCTGCATCTTCCCTAGGGACCCCTCACCCTGGCTCAGGCTCAGGACAATGGACAGTTGTAGGTTTTCCTGTGTACCTTGAGATCAGGAGCCTACTTTCAATATCCCTGGTGCATATGTCGCAGCGCCCAGGGGGACCCTTAACCAACGTGGAAGGGAAGATGGAAGCCAGCTCCAAGCTACCTTCTGTCGTCCTCTGTTTTGCTCAGCTCCAGATCTAGCACACATGAACTGCTGGGATTTCTTCTTCCCACAGACACTGCAGCCACGCACACATACCCTACAGCCCCACAACCATGGACAACACAAGAGCTGTATACACACACACACACACACACACACACACACACACCCCTCAGCCATTGACACATACCCATGAACACATGCACACACCCAGCCATGCACACACGGACACACACAGCCACATATGCATACGTTCCTGTTCACAAACCCCACGACTGGCAAGGCGGCATACACTTGGAACCCTAGCACTCAGGAGACCAAAGAGGCTCACCATGGGTTTGAGGCCAACCTGGGCTGCACAGTGAGTTCGAGCCCAGCCTGGAATATACATGAGTAAGACCTTGCCTCAAGAAATGTAAAAAGCCCCACATTCACGAAAACACCCAGCGCTGCACACACACACACACACATGCACACAGGTACATCCACGCACACACCCTCACCACCACAGCTTTCTTGCTTGGAAACCAGCAGAAAGGAAAGACAATAGGAAAGGCAAGTGAATGCCACCCATGACCACCTGAGAGACCTGGGCCATTTCTCTCAGTCTGGAGGTCAAGCGAGTTGCTGAGAGAAGCTGCGGATTCTGCAGCCATCTTGAAAGCTGTGTCCCAGAGGTACCTGGCAATAGGCTGAGCTCTGCTGGCTGGGAGTTCTCTGATGAGGAGCACACAGTACTGTTAGGAGGGCCTTGGGAAAGCTTCATCTTCCCTGCCCCCACCCCCTTCTCAAAGCCTCTGTGAGGATTAAGTGAGATGATGAATGTGAAAGCGCTTGGTAAATTGTAAGGAGCGCTATGCAAATGTTAGCAGCGCTGACAGAGACAGCGTGGTGCAGCAGAGCTAGCCGGGCTTCACAGTCCTGCTGGCTGGTGCAGTTTATAGCCCAGAGCTCTGCTTTCTAAAAGTGTGAAGTTGGGCAAGTCACTGTGACCTGGGTCTGTCCATCTGCTAATTTGGGATGGGCTGGTGACACACACCCCAGGTTAGAGGAGGCAACCCTGTGAGATCACTTAGCTCCCACGATGACAAGCCTGGACTTTGTGTTTATCTCATATCTTAGCAAAGCTCTTCACACATAGCAGATTCCATTTTTTAAAATGTCCCTGTAGAGCTCATTAAAGCTCAGTCTCTCCTTCCTTCCTTCCTTCCTTCCTTCCTTCCTTCCTTCCTTCCTTCCTTCCTTCCTTCCTTCCTTCCTCTCAAAGCTGTGCCCCATAAATTGCCTTTCAAGCCCCAGATTCTCATCTTTGACCCGTAAAGCAGGAAAAGCTTCTACACAGATGGGTAAGACTGGTCTGTGTGCTTGTTTCAAACGCAGATTCCTGAGCATCCCTGGAAAAAGATGGGACCCACCTTGGCCAATTTCTCCCTGTTGCTCCTCCCCCACCTCCCACTGCCTTCCCAAGTTTTTGCCATTGCCCTGTTGCACTTGGAGGCTCCCCAGCAGGCGTGAATTTCCTTCTGGGTGCTTTGCAGAAGGAAATTCATTGCCTGTTGGGGCAGGCAGCAATTCTCTGCCTGGGATTGTAGCACTTTAGCATTTGTGAGATACCCCTGCCCTCAGGAATATTAGGTCAGGGGCAGCCCTTTGCTTTCAGATTCTTGGCTTCCAACCCCAGCCCCCAGCCCGACGCCCCACTGATTCTCCCTGGGGAGCAGATATTGAGCTGAGCAGAGACTGGGAGTGTTGGGTGTTTGGGTTGAGGGATTCAGTGAGCTGGGGAATGAGACAGGAAATACTGGGGGATAAACACAGCAATAAAGGAGCTTCGGCTGGGAGCTACAGAGTGATTCTTATTGTTTAAATTATCTTTAAAACTTTTCATTTGAATCTGTTTAATAAGGGAAGGCTTACCCTAAGGAAGAGGTATTTTTTTAATGTGACTTGGGAGCTGAATTGGAAAGAACGTTGCAACAAAGATATTAAAAAGGGGATTAAACCAAACCACTGGTGGCCCATCTCTGAAGCCTCCCACAACCTGCGACACAGCTCCCCAAATCATAAAATTAAATTACAAAGGGGGACACGGGAAGTGGGATGCTAATCATGAGTCCTCTTCACCATTCATGGCACCCGGTGTTTAGCAGACACGGAAGGCTATTCTAAAGAGGTCCTGGTGTCCTGCAGAGCTCAGGCCTTGAAGCCTTATGGGCTTCTTTCCCCTACTCTATCCCTCCCTGAACGACACTGGTGAAGTTGCCTTCCTCCGGTAAGTCTCACCTTCCTCATGTATAAAACAGTAACAGTATAGATCGTCTGCTAGGAAGGGTTGCTAAGGCAATAAATAAGATGGGAAAATTATAATATAGAGCCTGCACATACAAGCTGCTCAAGAAAATGTTAGCTACCTTCCCTGCAGCTTAAGAAGGAAAAAACTCTGCCATGTCCTGGCTTATTGATATTCTGCCCCTATGGCCCTCAGCATTTTCTCTGACGGCTATGACCCGTTGCTTGGATCCTGGCCACCTCTGGGCCTCAGCCTCCTCCGGGTGGCATCTTAATGGCTCATCCATCATTCACTTCCTCATTCATTCATACACACTACAGAGTCACCAAGTGCCAGGAACTCAGCTGGACACTGGGGAGACAAGGATGAGTAAGACATAGTCCTTGCCCTTAAGGAACTGTAGTTCTGGCAGTGGGAAGGGCCGTTGCCACATGGCAGTGTACACTGTGTTCCAGATGACCACCACCTTAGCAGCAATCCCTTGCCCACACGAGCTGGCAGGTATTCTGGGCTGTTGCGGCTTCTCCACTGGCCAGTGTCAATGTAAGTGTTTGTTTCAGCCCAACTGCCGCCCTCACATCAAGATGGGAGGTCCTCAGAGCCAGGAAGTGTTTGTCTGTTGTGTTTGTCTCTTCTGCTCTCTCTCCTTGGTTTATATTACATGAGTTATAAAAACTTGTATTTTCTCTTTTTGCCCTGGATGCCAAGAATCTCAAAGCAAAATGCTGTCCCTGACCTAATATTCCTAAGGTTTTTCTTAACCTATGATTCCTGATGTATAAAGTCTCCTCTCCCCGTATCATTCTTGTTCTGTTGTTGTGCCCTTGATAATAACAACAATGATAATGGTACTGATGAGAGTGATGGTGATGATGGTGGTGATGGTGGTGATGATGGCGGTGATGACGGTAACGGTGGTCATGGTGATGATGGCG